>VDFB02191713.1:0-24944 GCA_007258455.2 Sequoia sempervirens
AAGGAAGTCCGCCTAAGAGGATAAAAGAATGATTTTTGGCTAAGTGTTAATGCTAAGTCCAAAGAAAAGTTCAAATATTTGCCTAAGAATAGAGGCTAAGGGATGAAAAGTTGAGATTTTTGGCTAAGTATCCTGACACTTTCAAGAGGATAAGTGCCAAGTTTGATGGGACACATGCTAGAGGAAGTTGGGATTTGGCAAAGAACTAAACGAAATGTGCCTAACGCAAAGATGGAAAAGAAATTAAATTTGCCTAAGTATGGAGAAAATGTTGAGAAATTGACGATTTTGACCGAAGAAAAATGCACAAGGCAAGGAGAAAGGAAGGATCGCCCTTGGCCAGAAGGAGGAAGAATATGTCAGACGTCAAGGAAATTCACCCAACGAAGACATTCGGACAAGGATTTTGCCTAGAAAAATTCGACTGAGCAAGAGAAAATTTGACTTTGGCAGAACAAATTAGGCTCAGTGCTATTAAAATCTCGCCTCGGCAAAGAAAAATAAGGATCTGGCAATAAAATTTTCGACGGAATGGCTTAAGATTTGACTTGGCTAGACGAAATTAAGGATAAAATTGGAAAATACACTCTTAGCCAAAAAAAACGAAAGGAAAATCGAAATAACCATGGGTCCAAAACGAACGGGAGTTGGAATTAATTAAATATTTTAAATATTTTAATATTTATTTCAACCCATGGAAATTTAAAATGCCTTGACAAAATCAAATCTGCTAGACGCAGAATCTAAGAAAATAAAGTACGCAAGTGTAGAAGGAATCGATAAGAAAAATTAATTCATGAATTTAATTAAATATTTAATGTTTATTTATGCACCAAAAATCAAAGATAAAATATTAAAATGAAAAAATCGAATTTTGAAGATTGTGTGAGATTTGTTGATAAGCTTCTCGAGACCCATTCTTTGTCGAAAATAAAGGAAACTTCTCGTTTGATAAATGGAAAACAAATTCCGAGATCGAAAGAAGATGGCGTTTTTGTTAAAATGAATTAATCCTTCAATATTATAATGAGTTTCAGCAACTCATTTTTTTCACACACACTAAGAGAAATTTAATCTTTCTCGAAATTATCAGGCAATTGGTTGGTCAATAGGCAAAGTCGAATTTTCCGGAAGGTGCAATAAGTGTTATGCTGAAGAATTTTTCGCAGGAAAAGAGAAGAGATTTATTGAAGGCTGAAATTCTTCTGTAAAGAGGGGGCGCACTTTTCAAAAAAATCAGATTTTTAAATCTGATTTGCATTCAACAGTTTTTCACTGAGGTTTGATGTTCGGTCAAATGAATTTGTTATCTCTTTTCTGTCCTTTCATCTTGACGGTGTTCTCGCGAATTTTCAACTTCATCCGAATTACTACCTTTGCTTTTTCGCACAATTTAATTATTTAACCACCTGAAAGTAAATTTCAACTAAGGCACTCTAGATTTAATTATTTGAAAAAGTCCTTGTATTAATGTTAATTTTATGACTGCAGGTTGAAGACCACGGGAGGCGAAGTCAAAGAAGCTGAAAATGAAGTTTGCCAGCAAAGGTGCTCAGCAGGAGACCAAAGTCATTTCAAAATGGAAGAATGTCGTAGACAATTCCCGATCTCGACACGCTGACTTTGATGAATTCAAGAAAATAGTGTACGGGCAGAAGGGACTTCCCACAGCAATAGCCAAACGGATGGTCAGAAACGAAATATTTCAAGCAGCTGGATTCCCACCGGCAATGGATTGTGCGGAATTAATGGTGGAATGTGCTCTCCACTATGACGCTCAGAAGAGACAGATCATCGCGCTTGATGGAAGAGTCTTGGCACACTTGGGCGAAGTTGCAATCCAGGAGACCTTTGGCATCCCGGAACATTCACGAACGGTCTATAAGACCAAGGAAGAAGCCAAAAGATTGTATGACAGCCAACCAGATCTGTGCGCCACAACAGTCAACAAGGTGTGGATGGACAAGCCTAAGCCTTCAATCAAGAAGTTGCCCAAGAGGCCTCGCCGAACAGACTTCAAGGAAGATTTTGGGGATACCGTGCTGATGCTGAACATAATAGCTGGTAACCTGCAAGGCGCCTTCTTCGAGAGCTGGATGTACTATTTTATAGATGAGATCACTTCTGGAGTCAAAATGTTCAATTGGTCACGGATGATAAGTGACAACCTCCACGAGCAATTGATCAACCTCGAAGAGACTAAGTCTTTTCATATGAGTTCGTATGTTGTATACCTGTTGGCCAGATCATACAAGTATCCAGGATTGATTTGCAAGGGTAAAATTGGCAACGGGGAGAACGAACTCAAGCCTTACGACTGTTATCCACAGCTCTAGTTGAAGGAGAAGACTCACTTCAGGAGGGTGCATGATGCCTTCCTAATGCATATTACCAGAAAGCTCCAAGGAGGAGTGCATCAGAGGCTGAGCCATGAAGCGAAAAGTCTTATCAGTAAGTACGGATCGTGGTTCATCCAGTTCCCGAAATTCACATATGTCAGGATCCAGGGATTTACTGGAAATCCCTATAAATTGCCCATATATCCGACCAATCGGATGATATTGCTTGAGGTCCTAAGACAGTTGGAGGAGTACCAGAACATCCAGAGACCAACTAAGAAGGCATCTGTCACATTCCCATTTTTCATTGGGAACATGTTGGAGTATTGTCCATCAGCACAGGCGGCCGAGAGTGCAAGATTGGAGATCCAGTGGTATCCTTTCACGGCTTACAAGTCCAGGGTCAACTTTGACCCGCACCATAATATTCGGACAGTAGAAGGGAGAAAGTACAAGCACAGGATGGAACTGGAAGATTTTTGGGCAAATGCTGCCGATGAGTATGAAGTTAGGCGGAAAATGTGGTCCAGGATGCCACTAGATTTCATGAGGGCAATTGAGTTTTGCCGGGTGCCTGATCAGTTACAAGATGATGGAAACCACGTCCAGCCACGCTTCGAGGAAAGCCGACCTCTTCCTCCCGTGAAATGGTCAGAACCCGAGCACGCAGACCTGGCAACCTTAATGAGGCCAGTGACTAAATACTCTCAGTGGTGGGTTGACTATCATGCCCAAGAATTGAGACAGAGAGGAATCACGCTCACATATGATCTATTGAGCGAGTCAGAAACATATTCTTCTAATGCCGGGGCATCCCATTAGGACTTGGTCGGGATCAGAGAGAAAAGGAAGGAAATAGTCCCAAGTACAGAGCCTGCTTCCAAGAAGCATAAGGGAGAACCTTCTCGTTCAGCGACATCCCGTAATATTGACGAGTTGGTGGCTACTATAGACGAGTCCTTGGTAGAAATGCTTGAACCTCCTACAGTTCAAGATGAAAATATTGAACCTATTCAGCTAGATGATGAAGAGCCTCTGTCACCTACGGGCACGGAAATCTTGGGTTCAGATAATGAGGTAGAAGCTCAAAACAATGACTTCGAGGAGGGAATGATTTCAGCTCTCAGAGGGGTTGTGGATGTTCCGAATGAAGAAGAGGTTCAGGTAGAGGATGGGATTGAGCAGCCGACCAGTCCAGAGTGGCTGTTAGAGAGAATGAAGATCCAGATACCTGCAATAGCTCAAGAAGAGGAGGATGATACTGCCAATTTCTTGGAAAGGTTGGAGCAAGTCGCAATCAAGAAGCCTGCCAAGAAATTCTCCACCATTCAGAGGAACGAGACAGGCAACCTTTCCGTGCACATTGCAGTACCCACGGTGGACAAACCACAGGACGAGATCACTCCTCAGGAGTATGCTCTAACCACTGTTGACCTTGGCCCGACCTCGAAAGGTCAAGAAGTAGAGGAGTTAGATAATTCCGTCTCGACCATCAAAGCGAGATTGGAGAAAGAAGTGGCCAAGAGGAAGGAGTATAAAAAGGAGGTCGAACGTCTTAAGGAATATATCCAGCATTTGACCCAGCCACTTGATCAGGGTAGTGCGATTGTTCCTCCTCTCCTCAATTCATCACAGGAGGTGACCAAGGATGTCGAGTGCAGAATGGTGACGGCCAAGGAAGCTCAGGACTGGATGGCGAGTGAAGGCACAAAAGCTGCATTGTTCGTGGAGAAACTGGCGCTTGCTTATGGGCAAACATCATGCTTTCTTTCTAGACTTATGGATATGGCGGAAACATGGGAAGGACTTCCAGATATGCAGGAGAGGCTTATTCCATGCCTCAGGCTATTGAAGAGCACTCCAAGAGAGGAGTTGGTCGACAGGAAGGTGATTGCTGCAGGAGCAGCATATGATTTCAATCATTGGTTTTGGTCAGTAACTATACGTAGGGAAGTTTTGGAGAAGGCAAAAGTGGATGGACTTAGAATCAAGGAGCAGGTAAAGGATATCCGAGAGAAAATTCACATGACAGTTGCAGAAATGTTTGATCAAGAGATTGTCCGAGAAAAGGATATGCAGCTGGAGGAGTTGAAGCGAAAGGTTCAAGAAGTTTTCTTCTCGACTACTGGACCACTTCTAAGGAAGGATTTTGCGAGAGTGGCAAGTCTTTCGGCCATCCGGAATGACTTTAGGAAGCAGGAAGCAGAATGGGCGAACACCTTTGCCAGATGTGCAGAGAACTTGGATGAGCTTGAATTCCGGATCAGCATGCTGCCACCTGTCATAATGGAGGAGGTCATTGCAGTAGTGTCCAGATTCGCCGTAATCTAATGCTTCTGGAAGGATGGGTGACTTTCCCAGAATTTAAAACTTAACCGCCTATAATTTATAGCCATCGCTGATGACTTGTTATTTTGGGAAACCCTAATTAGGGTTTGGTTGTAATAATCTTGGCCGTTAATCTTGTTTTAATCTCGGCCCTTCATTTCATTTTTGAAACTCTATATAAACTGATGCTCTCTCACTTTCATTTGTGTGGAGATAGGATATGAGATTGTTGCATTGAGACTGTTTTGACTAATAAAAGCTCTTGAGCATGATTTGCCTTGAATAACTTCTTATTGTCAAATAGTAAGCAAGGTTGCATATCATCTTCCGCCATAGATTAAAGTTAGCATTAGATTAAGTAGAATTTGGTGTTGGTTAATTGAATGAAAGATCGATCGTATTGATTCAATGGTGAAGTGTAGCTCATACTTTCTTCGAATGGATGATTTGCATTCGATGCCTAAAGTTAGCCTGAGCTCTTAATTGTGGAAACTTAACTTCAGCCTCATTCGAGGTTTGAAAATTATTATCACAACCCTTGAAGATTGCACCCATTTTGCGAATGTTGTCCTGCAGGAGGTGAAACAAAGTGTGGTTTGTTTCCTTCACTGAGTCTTTATTATCTCTTGAGTTCTTAGGCATAGACTAGATTCTCCTAAACCCTTGTCCTTTTTGCCATTTTTTTGAGATCCATTGAAAGTCCTAATTGAGAGCCTTTAATGATAAATTCCCTAAGTCCTAAACTTGTGAAGATTTTCTTACGTAAGTCCCCTTGTTTATTACCAGCATATCACAACGCCATCGAGTTTATCCACACGTCCAGACCTGACAAAAGAAACCTTGGAATCGCCATATGATCTTCTCGCAATCTTAGCATACGCAGTGGTTTTTCAAGAGAGGATAGAGTGTTTTTGGATATTTTATTCTGTGTGTTCGGTGGATGATAAAACGACACCAACAAGCATCAAAAAGAAACTTTTGGGATAAAGGTATCGATGAAACCTTTAACAGGTTTCATGCTTTGGAAGACTTAGCCCAGGAAGAAGGAATCCCAATAGGGCTGCCCTCAGATACTGGACCTTTGGATATGGTTTTAAAAGAAGATAGAGAAAAAGCTGATCAGGTTTTGCCTTTGGTAAATCTGTTGGAGGGTTAGATAGTTTCTTCTGTTCCCTCCCAGTTACAGGATGCTCCAATTGCAGAGGTGTCTATGGTTTTGAAGGGTGCTGGTGCCACGGTGGATCTTACCCCCTCTTAGGTAAAAGAGTCTTTGGATTTTAGAAAAACCAGTGGGGTTGTGCAAGCCTTGGGTTTGCAACAAAAGTCACTCAAAAAGGGGTTTCCAGAGAAATCTTCTAAGGTGGGGCGGAAAAAAGATCACGAGAAAGTTAAATTGGTGGGGGAGACTTTGGTGGACTCGATGTTGGTGAAGCCCTTGGACTCCCATTTCTCACAATCTCACAAATGATTTTTATTTCATGGAATGTGAGGGGTATGAATAGCATCCCTAGACAAAAGGCTATTCGTGAGATGACTAGAATGCACTCTCCTGATATTGTCTTTCTTCAGGAGACTAAATTGACTATGGATGGTATGATGAATAAAGCTCCTAGAGTCTAGATGCGTGGCTTGTGTCAGTGTGTTGGGGCCTGTGGTAGCTTTGGTGGTGTGGCGTGTTTGTGGGATCCAAGGAAGGTTGCTCCTTTGTGGTGGATCTCGAGTCACTCCTCTATTTCTATGGTGGCTACTAGTTTGGAATCGGGTGAAACTTGTCTTTTCACTAATGTTTATGTGCCTACGGATATTTTGGGAAAATCCCAGCTTTGGGCTCATGTTAGGTATGTTTAGTCTCTTGCTCCCCTTCTTCCCTAGATCATGGCATGTGACTTTAATGTTGTTTTTTGTTTGGAGGAAAAGAGAAGTGGTTTAGCCAGGCTTGATCCTTCGGCCAACCTCTTAAGGGACAATATTGCTTTGCTGCACTTAATTGATGTGAAACCGAATAACGACATATTTACTTGGAATAACAAAAGATGTGGTGAGGAGGCCATCTTAGAGAGCCTTGACATATTTCTTGTTTCCTATTTTTGGGTGGGTGAGAGGTGGTCTACTAGCTCTGAGATCTTGGATTGGAGAGGGTTTGATCACTGGCCGATTAAACTCTCTGTTGCTCCTTTCAGGGCTCCTAAGTGCCCCTCTTTCAAGTTTCAACTCATGTGGTTGCGTGATCCTTCTTTGTAGGATTTGGTTTTCAATTGGTGGCATGAAGGGAGGCTTGCTTTTGGTAGGGCCATGTACTCCTTTGCTAAAAGGCTACAGTATGTAAGTATGGACTTAAGAAGTGGAACATGCAGTGTTTTGGTAACCTTCATTTTAATAAAATGGTTGCTCAAGACCGGCTAGACTCTATTACTTGACAAATCCGAGATCTTGGTCTTTCTTTTGAGTTGAGTAGGGAGGAGTCAATAGTAGCTAAAGAGCTTGAGGAATGGGAGTTGAGGGAGGAGTTTTTTTGGAAGCAAAAGGCTCGCATTGATTGGATTCAGGAAGGGGACTGAAATACCGCCTTCTTTCATAACTTTGTTGCTGCTAGGATAAATGTGAATCTTATCTCCTTTTCATGACCTTAGAGGGGACTCATATCTTCTTTGGGTGAGATCTCTCGTGAGGCTTCTTGATTCTTCTCTATATCTATGATACATCTAGAAGAGGATGCCCCTATGAAGAACATATCGCACTCAGCTTTGCCCATCTTTCAATATGTTCCTTTTTGAATTTGATAGTTTATGTCATAGCTACGATTATCATACTAAAGTGCAGAAGCTGAAATTTTTTCCGACTACTCTAAAGGATGCAACATTGAGGTGGTTTATGGAATTAGGACGAGAAACCATTCATGGTTGGGACGATATGAAGAACAAGTTCTTGGAAAGATACCAAGAATACTGTAGGACCAAGGAAACACTAGATGAGATATTCTGCATCATGCGACGTGAGGAAGAAACTTTATAAGATTATGTGGAGCGTTTCCTATTTAGTCTACAAAGAACTAGGCACATAGGGTTGACCGATGACATTGTAAAAATGCTCTTCCTTTGGGGGATTAGAGATGAATGTTTGGATACTTTAAATCTTATGGGTGGAGGAGATATTTCTAAAATGAGGTTTGATGATATTTGTGATGTTTGCAAGAACTATTCAAGTTCCACCCGTTCAGCTAGGGGGTACGTCGGGAAGCATGTTTTTCTCGGAGGGACATCCAGAGTTACAAATCAAGAATTGGGTACATTGCTCGAGGACATCAAGATTGACCTACTGAGTCACATGGGTAAGTAGATAGATGCTTTGTATACATGAAGCAGGAGGAGGCTGAAAAAGCCTTAGCTGTCTTTTGTCCTTGTTGGCGTTTCAATTCGCACCTCTGGAATGCAGATTGGAAACGGACAACTACGCACAGTTAGATTGCTCTTCAAATTAGGAGGGGAAGCTCCCTCTTTGCTGATTATGCTTAAAAAGAAATACTAAACTATTGCCAATCTTTTTATTCTCAGCTTAAGAGCACAAGGTTATAAAACTCTTTGCGTCGTAGCTGAGGTTTTCTTTGGTTTCGTAACTTCAACTAAAACTAGGCCTAAACTAATGACGCTTTTGACAACTCAAGTAAATTCAGAGCCTGAGAATCAAAAGTAAATAGGGAATGATTTGATTTAACATAGATACTTAAATAAACTCGCTTCCAAAACACACTTGAAGACTCATTGTACTTTCAAGATGTATGCTAAAATAAAGATTATGCAAGCCAAACATATAAACAAAACACTGAGAGATATTGAGACCATAGATAAAAGCAAAGCAGGCATGAGATTTATTTCCTCAAATTCCAACAAAAATAACACTTCTGGGATAGCAAATTGTAGCAAAATAGGCATACGATATGCGATCAACTAGGTTACACTTGAAACAAAAGTGAATAGACACTGAATAACAAAGCTGTAGGAAAAATAGGCTCAACAAATTTGTTATAGCAACAATGGTTAAAAATAAATGGGCAAGGCTGCCCTTATTTATACACAAACAAGGAGTAGGGAACCCTAAAATCTCCTTGTTTTTAACAACTAGTCTTGCCAACATGCAAGCTTTATTTAAAAATAAACAAAAAGATAACTAATAGTTAACTGGAATGCTAACATCAGTTAACTGATCCAACAACAAGAAAAACTCCAATTATACATTTGATATCTCCAAAGAATAGATAAGCATGAATGAGGACAGCCAGTTAACTTGGAAAAGGCATCAAGTTAACTGCTGCCTTTACTTGAGTTCTATCTCTGGAAATCTTTGCATGCTCCAACTGGTAGTTCACTCATTGACAACTTGGGATATCATATCCTCCAGAAAGCCGTTAACTACCTCTTCATCAAGAACACTAATACTATTCAAAACAATGTACTGTCTTTCCAACATCTCTTCACCATCTGCGATTAGATTTAGAAATTCTTCTCTTTTCAGCTGCTTCATCAAATTTTGCTAACATTGCGGCAACATAATTCATCTTGCAGGCAACAAGATCACCATTAAAACTACCATGGACAAGGTTCTGAAACTCTATCTGTACTTCACCGAGATAAAAGTAAGTGCCATCTTCATGTCGATATTGAAAAGGAATTTGTGACACAAATGTGCTTACGAACTTGAGAGTACTAGCAACCTTTTGTCTATATCCAGCCAATTCTATAGGTATTCCTTTGTAGGTTTTTACTTTGAAGAGGTCTTGCTCTCCTTTCCAAGCAAAAAGCTTCTTCTTGTGTTCTTCTGTAGTGACTGAATCATAAGCTGTCCTCAAGTAGGAATGACGATCTCGTCTCTTGGCTTCCTTTCCACTATGTTTTGCTCAAACTCCTGAATTCTTGAGTGAAGATCATGGGCGTTGTACCTTAATTGGTACATCTCTGCAAGTATAAATCTACCCCTGGTGATGAATTCTTCTATCCAATCTCTCATATGTTTACCGTAGATGACCAACTGAATCAGCTGATGCTAATTTGCAGGTGACTCCAAAATTTGTGGAAGCAACAAGGTGGCGCTTGAAGTACCATGAAGGAGATTGGAAACATACTGCTGCAGCTGTCGGATCTCAGCCTTGAGGGCTGCCTTATCTTCTCTATCCTTGACCACTCGTTGCTTCAGATTATCTGCTGCAACCTCGAAGAGATTTACATTAGTATGCTGGGTGCTTCTTCCGAGATTGGCCTTGACAACTTTGAAGTCATCAATTTCAACCTCATCAATGCTCTTGTCCTCTGGAGGTGTGGCAATGAAATATTCCCCTTAATTTTTTCCAAAAATTTAACACACAAATCAGCAAACAATCACTGATTAACGTTAGCTCCAAATGCAAATCAGCATGGAAAGTAACTCTAACCAAGAATGTTCACCAAGATCCCAATGTGGGCGAGATGATAGCATATGGTCAGAGGATCATTAGGAATAAACTGAACTGAAATTACAATTCATTTGTTGATGTAGGCATCCACAAGCAGTGGGGATACTCCACTTATTCAGTGGGTAAAATTATTACATTATTAAAGGCGGCAAGCCAGCCATTTAAATCCTCACTTCCACTTATTAACGTGGGGGGAATACAGTCCACACAACCACTTATTTAGTGGGGGGAAACTTACAATTAAAGAAAGATGATTATTTAAACTCAACCACTCAATCGTGGGAGTATGAAATTTAAACTAATTGCAGCAAATAAAATAAATAGCTGTTAGTACTACTAATCAGCTTTACAATGAATTAAACAGCTGCAAATAAGAAAGATATGCTTCCAAATCCATCAATGGTTAGAGTAACACTTCCTCTAACTCTTACAATACAATAATGATATAAAAATGAAGCTCAAACCAGCATTATATCAAAAACTAACAAGTCTGATATAAAAATCTGCAATCTGGAAATGTCTATCAGCAAACAGCAAACTCATAAAAATGTTCACAACTCCTTCTAAATACCTCCGAATAAGCTGGAATGTTTTGCAAAGACCTTCTAGGAGGATGGCACCCAAACTCAAACTACAAAACTGCATCAAAACTCAAGATATTATTCTTGCACGAATCCCAAAGCACTCATGAGATGGTACGGCCCTGTAGAGGGGCGATTTCTCTTGGAAAAATCAGAAACTTGGAATTAAAATCTGAAAACCTCCAAATATGGTCGCCATTATCATAGAAATGCAATGATCAAATACCCATAACCAAAATAAATTCATACCAAAAGCTATAAATGAAAACCACCTTCAGCTGTGTATACACCAGCAACATAAAAACTGAAGTTCTCACCAAAATTCACCAATTTTGAAGCACAATCTGCTAGTCTGATTGAGAAGCAGCAATAATACCAACTAGGTGTTATCTTTCAAACACGAAATTGGATTGGAACTAGGAGGTAAGCATCCCTCGAAGTAAAAAACAAGTTGTCATTCCGACAGCATAACATTAGCATAAACATTGGATGATAAATGCTGGAGCAAACTATCTCTTTTATAGAATTGAAAGTGACTTTTCAAATTCCATAACTCCTCCAAGAAAGGGACACCAAAAGCTCCTTTTTTTGAAATATTTTACTTTTCAAAATATTTAATTCTCCCTTAATATGGCATCCAAAAGCCAAGGCATATTAAAACAATATAAAATATCAATTATTCCCTCCATGAGGCGTCCACCCTTTATGACCACCTTTTAAAACAACTTCAAGTCATTAAACTAGGCCAAGGGGCCCAAATATGAAATATAACATTAATGACTTAAAATAACTCATTTCTCCTTTTTACACCTCAATAGCCAAATTCAACAATATTCAACTGCTCCAACTGAAATGGAAAACTTACTGAAGAGCTGCCAACTGAACCACTGCCAAAATTAGAACTTACTAAAAATAGTAAATTCTGAGAAATGCCAAAAAGCCTCCAAAGAAGGAAACCCTGCTTTTACCTCAAACAAGCCTATGGATTTCTGGAAATAGGCTAAAACCAAATGAAGAGCTAATGGCCAAAATGGGGACATTACAGTCCGCCCTTCCCAAAATTGCTTGTCCTTAAGCAATGCCACAACACTCCAAACTGATCCTATCAGAACAAATAGGATCCCAGGGTCCCAAGTCCATCTTTGAAAAGTTCCACCATGCTGATGCTGCTCCATTCTGATCATAAAAATGAAATCATTGCATCATAACTGCACAAACCATCCTTGCAACCTCAAAGTGATAACATGCCTGAAATTCAAGCTGAACAACATAAAAGGGTTTGATTCAAAATCTAACACTGTCCTATGCCCAATAAACTTTGAGGAATTAACATCTGCAATGTCAATGTCAATCACTATTCTAAGAACAATGAAGAATAATCTAAGCAACTCAAAAATATTCTCATCAACATAACTCCTCAAAGCATCAAACTGAATCACAACAACAAATGTGACTCCATCATAGCTCTTTGCATGGTCATAACAATTGCTGTAACAATCTATCCGGTGTACGGTTTTAAAAATTCAACCATCTATCCGTTTCAGCCGAAGAACAACTAACTTGTTTTCATTCTAGGGTTTCCAAATCGTTTCAACTATTCATTTTAAATTTCCAACTAACTTCTAAGTTTTCAGTTTCAGCTGAAAGGTAACATCTAACTGTTTCCATCAACCGTCTCACAAAAGATTAAAACTAAATAACTGTCAAACTAGGGTTTCATTTGCAGCTAAAAGAGAATTCAATCCAGATGTCGTTACATTATACACTTCATCAACTAACTTTTAATTTAATTTTCAGCTGAAAATAAACTATTAATTATAAACATCTAACGGGAATTTGCAGAAGAATAATAATTACTTTTCTTTGCTTCCAGAAGATAACGAATAATTACTACAGCTATGAAACAATATAACAGCTGAATAAATTCAAGTAGCTATCTCACTAAGTATCTGAGAATCTTACAATGTTCATTAACATAAAGAATAGCATTCATGGCATAGATGAAATAGAAATTCAATTACCATTGCATGTACCTGGATTTACAAGAGAGGAAGAAAACCATTTGAGATCATCTCCATACTATCATACTAGGAAATCTTTATTGAGGGAAAGAGAATTATCATCAAGGGCTTTACCGCCCAACCAAGACCTACTGGTCTCCCGAGTTTCTTCAATTGAAGAACCCGCCCTTCACGAGGGTAATCAACATGGATCAATTTATCATCATGCCTCTGAGCCTGGTGTCAAGGACCTATACCTCCTGATCGACCTAACTAAGGGTACCTCCCAACTAGAAAGGCCACTCTGATCAGTGGTATATCCGATACTTGATAGTTGACAGATGCTGAATCTAGCATCGTACCTTGGCCAAGGATTTCAATAGTACTGGCACTCCTGTGCTGATATCTTTGACACTCCTGTGTTGATGTCTCTGGCACTACTGTGCCGTCGGCATTCACCCTTGCTCGACAAGATGTCATTTGTTCCAAGATTTAAATTATAATTCCCAGAATAAATTCCATTTCTCATTTAATATATTTAAGTCCAAGATTCATCTTGCAACAGGGTTCTAAGTTTCAAATCATATTCTTTAGATTTACAGTTTAGATGAAAAGATTGTTTGGCTGAGACAAGCTCATTCCTCCCAAGGAATCATAAATAAGGTTTCAAGTCACAAAGGAAACTCATAATCTGTTCCCATTCAAGTTGATACAATTGTTATTCTCAACAATTCAAGGCAACAGTAACCTTCGGGTCAGGATCGAGTTTTCAAGAACTCAATAAATATTCTTATATGATATAATCAGCACTATGAATGATAACCAGGTCATGATTTTGTTCACTGATTAGACAAGATTGTCTGAAAATATATTGATTGTCCTTCCCAAATTTCACAATTGGAAGTTGTTCAGTTTAAAGCCTAGCAATTCCCATTTACAATTCCAAGCTTGGTCACAACAAGGAAACGAAGAAGACATAAACTCAACAGAGATAATGTATGCAAGGGGCCTGCTTTGGCTTGATTAGGTTAGATTGAATTGTCAGGGAGTATCGAGATAGTCCCCCTGTTTTCCAAGAATTGGAAAATAAATTCTGAATATAGTCCCCACAAGTTTTCAAGGTCTAAGTCAAAACTTGACCCCAAGATTGGAAAGGAACGTGTTGTTTAAGACTATACTAGCTCATTAGACAAAGGGTAGCAGTGCTCGAGTGAGATCCCTAACCCACCAAGGATGATAAAATAAAGAGGAATTTGTTATCATCAAGGATGGCATTGGTTGCCAGACCAATGAAGACTTAAGATTTGACACAAGAAATTTGATGTAAGCCACGAAGCAACAGAAGAGACTAACTTCGATTTTATTGCAGCTTAATTATAATAGATACCCAACCAGATTAAATTGAACATTTTCTTCTAGACTAATCATTCCAGCCAACGATGAATCCATCTACAGAAAATAATTAATGATAATACTTTCGAACCAACATTCAATTTTATCATATCCTTTATAGCTAATAGTATTCACATGTTCAAGCTATCGAGATGAGGAAACATGAAAATTCTACATACGTGCCTGTGAAGATTCGATTTAATTATCCTTAACCTCCAAACTTGTTGAGAGTCCGCTAACAAACTCAGCTCTGGAGACGCAATCAAGAAGAGACTTCCGCCACAGAGTAAAGGGTTAAAAAAAATACAACAGAAACCTATCCCGTTCACAGCTACCCCCCGATTATATTGAAGAGGAAGAACTAAGATAGACTCTGGTAAATGAGGAGAAGGATGGAATGAATTCGGTCCAAGTACAGAGACAGAATGATACCAATGGTAACCCCCGATTAAAGGAAGTGGCGGTGAGATAAGTAAGTTGATTCCCCATGCTAGCTACCGAGCAAAACAAGAAATACGTTTCCAGAAGTAAAGCCCCCCCCCTCCACGACCCTTCACCTGTCCATTCTTGGACGTTTCGAGCCTGAGGGTAGCGCGAGCCTGAGGAGACGAAATTTCAAATGTCGTTCCCAATTTCCATTAAATTTAATTTTTCATTAAGTTCATTCAAAAGTTCGCCTCTTCTAAAGACGTCATTAAATTGTACTCGACTATTAAATTACTATTTTACATCTTCGAATACATTTACTTGTAATTTTATTCAAAAGTTGATTTGCTCAACTAAGAGAATGGCTAAAAATATTTAATTATATCAATTATAAAAAAAAAAAACCAATTGAAATCTTTAGAAAGGTGATTATTCTTTTTATTTAATTTAAATTGACTTATTTAATTAATAATTATATTAAGCCATTAATGGACAAGTTACAATCTCGATTCCTTGTCTTACAATCTCGATTCCTTGTCTTACACCGGCTCAAGGTAGACAATAAAATTGATCCATTGTTAACCATGTCCTCTCCCTGATGATATTTCCCTTTCTCTCCTAGTGTCAACAATCCTGCATGCGCTGACAAGGAATATGGTTAGATCATTCTCAACAGCTAAATAATATGCATTTAAATTTAATCTCGTGATCTCATTCATCTTCATGTGAACAATAAATTCCCTTGTAAATTAATAAAGTTCGTTAACATTATAGTTACGATAAAAGAACAACTATTGCATTCTCAATGTCATAACCACATGAAAACAGTTATTTGTAACTAATCATTGCATTCAAAATACATAACCAACATATAGTCTCAATGTAAGGGATGTGACAGTTGCATCATCAAAACTCCTCAAGGAAGAATAATGCCTCCTTTGAGTAACTCTGACATAATCAAGAAGCTTTTTGAAAACTTCCACCAATCTCTCCCCAAAAGTCTCAAAAAGTTGAACCCAAACAAGCAAAGGTTCTCTGCCCCAAACACTAGTGCAAGAATTTGTACAGAGAAAACCATTGGAAAGGAACTTAAACACCATCCAAATCTGATCCAAATCACTATGAAACATCATTTCCCACCTTTGGGAACAAAAACCATCATTGGTAAGAGATTGTGAAGAGAAAAAATAAGTATACCAGCTGTCCATGAAGTCTGAAATAAACCAATTAAAGTCTGATTTTAGGAAAATCAGCATACAAGGAGTTGAACAGCTGCTGCAACTTTGGAAGTCAGCATTCATAATATAACAATTGTTCATGCCCAAGGCTGAAAACATTCCCTCAAGGAACTCCAACCCATTATTGAACCATCTTTTGTTCGAAGCATCTCTCCAATCCATCAATGGATGGACCAAAGGAACCATCAAATGTTTGGTAAAAATGGGGGCAGCATCAAAGACTCTGAAAATAGAATCCTTGTCTTTCCAAAGATTCCTCTTTCTACTTATAACAATCTCCATAAAGCCATGTTGAGGATTCCAAACATGGATACCCAACTGAAAATGTTCTCCAATGCACTGGAAAGAGTACATAACACTTCTCCAAGTGCTAATCAAAGCAAAAAACAAATTCAAGAAGTTAGTGTCTTCTTTGATAAACCCATGTAGTCCATCCGTGAAAACACTAACATTAATGGAGCACAAAATAAATGTTGTCCTCAATTCCCATTCTCTCAAAGGACTAGGATGAGCCAAAACATCACTCAACTCAAGAAACAGATTGTCAAGAAAGTAAATAATCTGTTTTGGTCCATCTTTCTCCCAAACTTCATGAGTAATAAGTCTAGAAACTTCACTCTTTGTTGCTGCAATGGAGTGACCAGCAGCTATCAAGACTTGTTTTATTGACACCTTGAAGCCAACGATGAAGAAATCTCCTTGAGTCCACACTTCCCTTGTGAAGACTTCATCCTTGAATCCACTTATGCTTTCATTATCAAAAAGCCCTGGATAATTACTAAAACATGGCACACCCACATAGAAATTATCTAGAAACCAAAGGGGCAAGTCTGAAAGTTCTCCCACAATTTAATGCATATTTCCGAAACCTGACCCAATCAACCATCTTAAGATAGGTGGTACTCTTCCCTTGGTCAAAGCTAAGTGAAGACTAGCAAGTTCAAGTTTGGACACCATTAAATGCTTATTTACTATCCATCCCAAGAGAGTGTTGCTTGACATATAGAATGGATCCACCAACATTATCTTATGCTTGACTATAAAATTATGCATGTCAAAAACATAAAACTTCTTACCAATGCCATCCACATAGAAATTGACAATCACTTCACAATTTAACAAATCATGTGAAGATGGTGGATTGTTGTACACAATCATAGAAACAATATTTCCTCCATCCCTTTCGTTGGTGTCTTCATAGAATTCATGCACATCTTGTTCAACTTGAAGATGCCCATCATTAGTTGTTGATATAACGTGATGAATACCACACACATTACCAGTCATCACATCTAGCTCATGGCTGCAGCTATCCCTTCTTGAGGCAAATTTTCTTCCCAACTCAAGAGTTCACACTCTTGATCTACCTTCCAATCACTATCAACATATTGAATCTCTTTGGCATTATGCATTGTTTCAACGTTATGGAGTTCATTAATTCCTTCAACTATTTGCTTGATCTCCATTAGCCTTGTATTAGCTTCTTGTTCCATAAGTGTGGCTGCCATAGATGATTGATTTTCTGCTTTGCAAAAAGAGTGATGAGCTAAGGTAAGATCAAGGCAAAGACTATCAACCTCTTTCTCCTTCTCTTGGTAGGCATCATAGGTCTCTTCTGCAAACTTAATGGCATTATCCCTATCTGAGAGCAAATGCAAATAATCTGTCTTTAATGATTCCAATGCTTTTTTGATAGTTTGCAACTTGGAAAGAGTGACTCCTTTAACTCCATTTTGTCTCTCTTCAAACTGAAACTTCCAGTAGAGTTCAACAAAATTGTGTGTGCTATCAAATCTTGATAATGCTCTAACAATTTTTACTTCTGAAACCATTAAGTTATCCTTCAAAACTTGCAGCTCTTTAGGCCCATGATCAAAATCAGCAAAGAAGCTTTGCTCATCAAACATCAACTTTTCTGATTTATTTTCTTTGACTTGATTCTCAAAATCAGCTTCCTTCCTAACAGCAATATCTTCAAACAATGAATCATTATTGATTGATTCTCTTAAAGTCTTGGTAGCAACATACTCTGCTTTAGTGGCTACAACTACCTCAAAGGAATCTTTATGGAGCTTTGCCAAACAAGCTTCTTCATCAAAGACAACGTCTTCTCCAATGACTTCATAGCTTGCAATACAAAATGAATTTTGAACTTTATCAGGATCAAAGGGAAATTTATCCCACTCAAGTTCTTTAACATACCTTGGTGCCATCTCACCAGGATCCCAAATGCAAAAGGGTTGATTGTAATGATCAACAGGAACAAGATCTTCATGCTCCTCTTGGATTGTTGACTCATTGAATGAGTCACTCCTCATTCCATTCAAACTGAAATCTTCATCAGTAACTTCCTCCAAGAGCTTAGTTTGATGATCAAGCTCAATACCGCCTTCGCCACCGTCATCATACTGGAAATAAGAGTCATCAAAGCTGGCTGCTTTGATTAATTTATCATTTTTATCTTCAACAAACCCATCATGAATAGATGTGTTGCTGATTTTATCATTAGCATCCACATACATACCAAAGAAATCTTCTTGGTCACTTGTCATAAATTCTTTATATGTATTCAAAATTGATGTTGCCTCCTTGCACTCACCCTCAACATGTGCGAACAGCTGCATATCAATAGGCACTTCTTGAGAAACCGCCTTAGAATCATTGAGAAACAACATTTTATTCCCATCCTTTGCACTAATAACTACCTCATTTTTCTGCTATGTCTTCTTCAAGTGTGGCTTCAATTTTCTCACACTGAATGAACAAATCTCCGATCAACAAACCAGCAGTAGAGGAATTCTTTCCTTCTTGTTCATGAATGTTTAACAGAAAAGTTAGGACGGATTTTGGAATGTCATCCATCTCATTGATAGTCAAAACTAAAATGCTTCTCATTGCTGCCACTACAACTTCTTCCTGTTCACTCCAAGTTGAAATGAAGAGGTAATGGATCAAATAATATATTCGATCTTGCATACCTAATTCAACCAGCAACATACTTGTTTTGAGTTCAGAAAATATCTTCAATATAGCAACTCTTATTGGAAACAAACTACTTCCAGTTTCATCCAAATCTTGAAAACTCTCCACTATCATATTTAATATGATCTTCATGGTTTCAACATCATAGGGCAAATGGGGATTTACAATTCTTATTATCTCCATGAAACAAGAAGAAATCAGCAGCTTGGTTTCTTCATCAGGATGCCCCAACCAATAGGGCTAATTCAAAGAATTCACTGCAGGAGCTAGTGCCAACTCCATTTTCTCTGAAGGTGATGGCTTCACTTGTCTCAAACATTGTTCTAACAAATGAAGAATGTTCTTTCTATTTTCTCTCTCTTTGACTAAAATTCTTTTACCAAAGCTCCTTTCCACCTATAGAGTCTTTGCCAACTTCATCTCTTTCTCTTTCATTAGCTTACAAACCGCCAACTCGATAACAATTACAATGAGTCAACTAGAATCTTCTCTCGACTTTCATGTAGTACCTTAGATCTCTCGCTACTCATCTACTCTAAATATGAAGTAATCGGGATCCACGTGGATGGCAGGATCTTCAAGCCTCGATACTTCCACTGGAATATTCTTTAATTTTTCCAAAATTTAACACACACAAATCAGTAACTAACTAACATTAGCGTAGCTCCAAATGTAAATCAGTATTGGAAAGTAACTCTAACCAAGAATGCTCCTACTCGGGGCATCCCAAATGTGGGCTTAGATGATAGCATATGGTCAGAGGATCATTAGGAATAAACTCAACTGAAATTACAATTCATCTGCTGATGCAGGCATCCACAAGCAGTGGGGATACTCCACTTATTCAGTGGGTAAGATTATTACATTATTAAAGGCGGCAAGCCAACCATTTAAATCCTCACTTCCACTTATTAACGTGGGGGGAATACAGTCCACACATCCACTTATTTGGTGGGAGGAAACTTACAATTAAAGAAAGATGATTATTTAAACTCAACCACCAACTCCGGTGGGAGTATGAAATTTAAACTAATTGCAGCAAATAAAATAAATAGTCAAGTAGTACCACTAATCAGCTTTACAAATGAATTCAAATAGCTTCAAATAAGAAAAGATATGCTTCCAAATCCATCAACGGTTAGAGTAACACTCTAACTCATAATAATAATGATATAAGATGAAGAATTGAAGTTCAAACCAGCATTATATCAAAAACTAACAAGTCTGATATAAAAAATCTGCAATCTGGAAATGTCTATCAGCAAATAGCAAACTCATAAAAATGATCACAACTCCTTCAATATACCTCTGAATTGAATGAAACGAAATGCAAAGTCTCTTTGGAGGATAGGCGCCCAAACTCAAACCACAAAACTGCATCAAAACTCAAGATATTATTTTGCATGAATCCCAAAGCACTCTCAAGATGGTACGGCCCTCAAGAGGGGCAATTTCTCTTGCTAAAAATCAAATACTTGGAATTAAATTCTGAAATTCTCAAAATATGGTCGCCATTAGCATAGAATTGCAAGGATCAAATACCCATAACCAAAATAAATTCACATCAAAAGTCAGAATGAAAACTTCACCTCACTGTATACACCAAAGAACATAAAATTAGGTTCCTCAAAATCTAAAATTCACTAATTTCCAGCACAATCATGAAGGTTTGATTGAGAAGCAAAGAATAAGACCAACTAGGTGTTGTCTTTCAAACACGAAATTGGATTGGAACTAGGAGGTAAGCATCCCTCGAAGTATTAAACAAGTTGTCATTTTGACAGCATAACATTAGCATAAACATTGGATGATAAATGCTGGAGCAAACTATCTCTTTTATAGAATTGAAAGTGACTTTTCAAATTCCATAACTCCTCCAAGAAAGGGACACCAAAAGCTCCTTTTTGAAATATTTTACTTTTCAAAATATTTAATTCTCCCTTAATATGGCGTCCAAAAGCCAAGGCATATTAAAACAATATAAAATATCAATTATTCCCTCCATGAGGCGTCCACCCTTTATGACCACCTTTTAAACAACTTCAAGTCATTAAACTAGGCCAAGGGGCCCAAATATGAAATATAACATTAATGACTTAAAATAACTCATTTCTCCTTTTTACACCTCAATATCCAAATTCAACAATATTCAACTGCTCCAACTGAAATGGAAAACTTACTGAAGAGCTGCCAACTGGACCACTGCCAAAATTAGAACTTACTAAAAATAGTAAATTCTGAGAAATGCCAAAAAGCCTCCAAAGAAGGAAACCCTAATTTTACCTCAGACAAGCCTATGGATTTCTAGAAATAGGCTAAAACCAAATGAAGAGCTACAAATAGATATGTGCAAACCTGGCCAATGATCTTGGCTTAACAAAAATTTTCCATATGAAATTGTTTCTTAAGTTTCTTCATAGTACCGGTGACGCTTATTAAGTTCTACAAAGTTCAACTGATAAGAAGACTTCTCATTCCTTTCCCTATCCAACAAGTTCTCGCTGACGGTAGGCCCCACTAACTCCTCGAGGATCAATCTCTAGCAACTCCCCGATGAATCAATTGCGTTGCTGAGACGTGTTTAACCCGGGTGAATCACTTTCCGGGAATCTTATATAATATAGGCCCCCTGGTGACGCTAAGAATAGGAGATGAAGGCTCCGCTTCAACTTGTGGTGGCGATTCAACACGGAACTTGTGGTGCATCTGCTGATTTTTCTTGCTGATTTACCTTTTCCTTCAAGCTTTTCGTCATTCTGCTAATCTTTGCATCTTTTGGAGGATTGCTCATAGCTTTTTCTCTCGGTTTTGATTTAGAAGGTAGAGATGTATGAACTATTGGTGGCTTTGTAACTACCTTCCGTATCCTTTTACTGCTTAGGAATATCTTGCTGTTCTTTCCAACTCGGCTTGTTCTTTCCTCGATGGAGGTACCTTCTTTGGTGAACCAATCAACTTGTGGAAGTGGCCATTGATTGACTTGATGTCGAGTATACATGGAAGTGAACTTCCTATCATCATCCTAAAGTCCTTCCATGGCTCTACAAAGAAATCAGCCATCCTATCAAGAGTAAGTCCTGAGAAGTGCTTAACGCACTTCTCGGAACTCATCTTCAGCTAGCCCAAAAAATCTTCAATTGTGGGCATATGTGCATGATTCTCACCAAGATGAGCTGCAAAAGACAACAGGATCATATGTGAAGAGCACAAAAGATTTACTGAGAGGGGGGGGTGAATCAGTAAATCAATCACAATCTTTTATTTCTTAATCTTTTCAATCTTTATTACAATCAAATTTTTGATATGAACCAATCTCCACAAGTTGACACAACTTTATTGAAGTAATTTCTTTTTCAAGTAGGCACCAACCTACAAATTTACAATAAGATGATTTAGTAGAATAAATTCCACAAGGAACACCTAGACCTCTCCAAAATTTAGTAGACACCTGCCTACAAGGAGCACCAACCCCTAATGCAAGGCACCAAACCTTGACTTGATGGAAGTGAGACTGCCTTCAATCTGATCTGCACAAGCCCAACTCTCCAATCTGCTCTATGTGATCCAAGATATCACCTTCAGCCCACACAAGGAGGTAGGAATCTGACTGAACTGCAAGTCTTCAATTACACAACCACACCAAGACTTGAAATGAATGCTTAAATATATACTTTGTCCTAGAATTGCATCCCTTGGTGAAAGATCATATCTTTGTCTTTTCAGAATTCATTCATACCTCTTTATTTGCTTCATTTCAGATTTATCTATTTTTGTTTTATTTAAATCTGTTTGTATTGATTTAACAGATCGAAATACTTTACTAGATGGATGCACCTTTTCAATGAATCATGTTCTTAAATCATCGCACCACTTGAGTTGAAATCAATATATGAGGAAACACGTCTCTTGAAAGATGTGATGACCATTGGCAGATTGCGTCTTTTTCAGAATTGACACTACCCAGAAAAATTAACTCAAAAGACACAAATGTTGATTTTTCATCTTGACACGTCTTTGAATCCATCGATTTTTTATTCTAACTTATACGTATTAACAAAATGTAGTTAATACGTCTTTTCATAAGAAGACGAAACAATTCTTCATCCGCATCTTTTGGAAGAGTAACCACGTCGCCTGAGATAACACGGCTCTTAAAAAAACGAACGGATTTTCTTCAAGCAAGCACACGCCTTCAGAAAGACGTCTTGATATATACGTGTTTAAATACGTCAAGATATTTCGGAAAAAAAAATCTTTCTACTAAGCACGTCTTTAGAAGACAAACATTTAAATAAATCAAATGTCTAAACATGTCTTCAGAAAAGACGTCTCCTCTTTAACAAACGAACATTAATTTCCAATTAATTCGTATATCTATCTTTCTTAGAGTTTCTGAAGGTGCCAAAGTCGATATCTCTAGCTGAGATCTTCAACTTTCGAATATCTTTGTCTGTAGCTGTTTCTGAAGATGCCAATGTTGATATTTCTAGCTGAGATCTTCAACTTTCGAATATCTCTGTCTGTAGCTGCAAATTCGATCTGTAGCAGCCTTTTCTGATCTTGGTTTTGACATTGTCTATGATATTATCAAAAGCACATTATTCCAATACTAAATCTTGATACTGAATCTTGACACCCAAGATTGTCCTGACATCAATGACAAAACTTCTAACAATATGACCGTCTCTCCTTGAAAAGCTTGAGACCAACTTTGACATTTCATCACTCATCAACTTAGCATCAACTATCGATCTACATTTGTATATACTCATTTGAAACGGGAAGCTGAAGGCAAGCTTGCTTCTGTTACACAAAAAATGTGCACTTCGTATACTTGCCTTAGAAATTCCATGAACACGATCTCATCCGTTGGATATCTAGGAAGCATGACTAGATCATTTGAGAAGTCATATACTCTTATGTAGGAGAATGTGAGGAATTGGGTGAACCAATCAGCTTACTCCACCATTGCCAATCTGACATCTGCTGAAATCCATATATGCAACTCATTATCAAGATCCCGCACTGTATGCATTAGGAGTAGATCATTCACCCGTTTGTAATGTCGCTATAATGTCCCCATTTTCATGAGCATTGGAGTTTAGAGGAATTAGCCTATTCCTGATCTTCGTAGGCTAATGGGACTTGATAAGAAAATCGTTTGGCAGATACCCAATTGATTGGTTGGCTCGTTTCGTGATTCAGTCTACATATGGAGGTGTTCTAATGATTTTTTGATATGTTTCTATTTTTAGAAACCTCATGTTATAAACTAATGTTATGTTTGCACTTTATGTTATGAATAATTATTTTATTATAAAATGCAAAATAATAAAATAATAAAAATAAAATTATAATATTCCTTCTAGAAGGTGACTTGGGAAAGTTCTAGAAGGAGGCCGACCTCTTGAAGAAAAAGAATAAATAGGCATTGAGGGCTCATTTCCTATCAAGCAGATTTGTTGTTGTTGATGTTGATGTTTGATGGTTGTGGAGCCTAGGGTTTCTGCAGTTGTCTTTGGCCATTGAGAACGAAAACTCTCAATTGGTAAGCAATTTTGAGGGTGTGAAATATCACTTGAATTATTGCAAAGTTGAGGAAGTTGCTTCAGACTTTCTACTTGTACTTCAAAGCAAAATTTTATGGCCTTTGGCCAAATTTTGGTGGTATTGATTTGAAGAGATCAATTGGTGCATTGCTGGAGTCATTTTGGTGTATTGAGACTTCATCAAGATTGTTATTCAAGGTTCAATCTGCATTTTTATGAATTCTGGAATAAATTACAGTCATATATATCAGCTTGAGGGAGCCACGGTTTTGCTTATTGCAGCCATAACATTGATTGATCTTGGTCTTCATTAGTAGTGCTTGACTTCTAAGGAGATAGAGACATTATTGGAGCTAGAGGAGATCTTTAGAGGCTGATATGTATTTATTTTCTAAGGTCTGCTAGAATAGGGGCGAATTGGGCTGGGAAGCACAAATAAATTCATAAAAATTCATACATTTTTTTTTGGCTTATGGGTATTGAAGCAATCAATTTCTAGAGGATGGACAATGATGTTTGGTGATTAAAATCAGAGGTTGCAGCTGCTATTATTTTATTTTTGAAGTCTAAAATATCCAGCAGGGGCAGCTAGGGCTGAGACATCATCCATCACTCATAAGGTGCTCTCTCCTTTGTTCTTGTTTGCTACTTCATCTCCAATCCAAG
>VDFB02191715.1:0-16438 GCA_007258455.2 Sequoia sempervirens
TTTGGCATACCATGATCCTGCACATGCCCAAAAGGAAAATCTGACTATCTCGGACACTTCAGATGCAATAGTGAGCTCAGATCTGATGCAACAAGCTCCCAAAATGCACCAGCAACACAAAGCCAAAAAATGGAACCCTCCAAGAATCTCTCCAAAAGACTAACTAAAGGCACTCTAAAAGATCTGATACCATGTAAGAATTGGCTATGAAGGTAGCCACCCAAGATCTAGAGGCCTAATAGAAAGCACAAGTATAAGAGAGATAGAAACAAGATGACAAGAATAAACTTTATTCTGTCAATAGAATAAAATGTAATGAGCTTAACAAAATTACATAGGAGACCCCTTGGATATATAGCCAAGGTGAGAACATAGAAGGGCATAAGATTATGACAAGTGTCATAATCTTATGACATGAGGAAACTATGAAAAGTTATCACTCCACCTAAAGTGGGAAAGGATAATGTGATAATCTCCACAAAAGGTGGATCACCCTCAAAAGGTGGAGAGATAATCACATGATGTGTCCACAAAAGGTGGAAGTGATGAGGAAATGAGATGTCAAGTCCACCAAAGGTGGAAAATCTCCTACAACCTCCTATGTGGTCCCTAAGTAAACTTAACTAAGGTGTAATCATGACCTAGGACAAGGTACAAGACATTTAATTACATCAATAGATTTGCATGTTTTAAAAGGTAGTTTTCGTTATCAGGATGATGAGAGTCCATTGTTGTTAAGGGTAGAGTTTAGTATTAGAGAGGATTAATGTATTCATGAGCACTACATGGATGATATGAGGAGGTTTATGTAATTGAATCGGCATAAGTCTTAGCATTGTTTTCTATTAGTAGTTGCCTAAGTATTGGTAATTGTCATGTGGAGAAGGGAAATAAGTTATATTTTCATGTTATGAGGAGAGTGGTTCATGTTGTAAGTAAGTCATAAGTATTTTGGAGGGTCAATGGGAGTCTTGACGTTGTGCATAGAGGTTTAAAACATATGAAGGAATAGAGATGTATTCTAGGCATCTAAATTATTTATTTTCTCTTTTATTTTTTTGGTAATATAAATATATATATTTAGAAATTTTGTTGTCACAGAAGTGTGCACACCCTTATTGAGTTGATAAAATTACTCATCCCTCATGAGAGGAAGATGCATTCTTTAAGAAACTTAAAAAAGGATTTGTGTTCTTATGAAGATGTCAATCCTTCTCAGAAGCATAAGACCTCTTCATCTGAGTTGGAAGAATGTTATGGTCTTGGATACAAACTCCTTTCTAAACATGGATACAATGAAAACATGGATCAAAATGATAGAGAACAAGTGAAGTCTATACCATACTTTGTCAAGAAAAGTCTTGGTTTACAACCTTTATCTCCATCTTCACTTAATTCCTTATCATCTACTATGTGTATGACATCTTGTGATAAGAAAGATATGTCCCCTACTATTGATCAAAAGACTATCTTCTCAAGAATCCTCCAAGATCACTTGATATATCTCCCTCTAAGAACATGAAATAAATTTTACAAAAAAAGTTCATTTTCTGCATATTATAGAATTTAATGGTCATTCTACTAATGAATGTAACACTTTGAGTGATAAAATTCAGCATCTTAATGATCATGGTGCTCTTCCTTGTGTTGATGCACCTATTTCCTCTAATTGATACTAATTTTCATCCTATCACATTGCTCATCACTATGTGTCATTAGTAGCTTTATATGCCTTGCTCATTGCCATTAATGGTGGTACAATCTCAAGTACAACCATATCTTGGTAGTAACATGATAGTTCTTGGTGGTTGTCTTTGTCCATGATTGGGGGGGGAAAGATGACTAGTTCTTCAAGGTGAGCATTCTTTTCAAGGATCACCTCTTCATCTCTTTCTACTTAAAATAACAACATAACAAGTATGTTGGGTGATGGCAAGTTGAGTCCGCCAAAAAGTGGAAGTGTTTTTCCTGATTTTCAGAACTTGACACATTTGACCTTAAAATTTGAAGCACTTAGAGATGGAATCTTCAAAAAAGTCACTAATCATAAAATGTAGTACTCAGAGTCTAGTTTCTAAATATGTAATTTTTTTCAATACCCAGATTGTACAAATTGAGTTTCAATAGGTGTTTCTAAAAACCATTGTTTAAAAGTCACTTATTTTTACCATACCATGCACGTGTATGACATCCATATTTTGACCTAAATTATTGTATTTTTCTAAATACTTTTGGGAAAAGATTTGTTACTCATTGAAGCTTGTTCTCGATATTTTTTTGTAATTTTTTATTGAATATATTTTTTTTTGGTTAAATTTTTATTAGGCATATTTGTCATTTTGAAAAATCGTCGTGTACGACATGCATAAGATGACCTAAATTTATCATTTTTTTTTTAATCAAAAAGAGTTGTTTGAAGTTTGTTCTCGTGCAATCCGTTCGTCAAAATATTATGTTGATCAAAAGTTATTAAAATAGTAAAAAACCCTGATATTTAAAGTTTATGGACCAGTTTTATAAGAAATTAATTGAAAAATAGAAAAATAATCCAATTGTAAAAAAAATACATATTTGTTATCTGCATTGTCTCATATAAAATGGGCTTTAATTTCGTCAAAAAATTCTGCAAAAAAACTCACCAGCCATAAGTCCAAACTCAGTATTTTTCTCTAACATTGTTAGGACGTTCAACTTGCAGGTCAAACTAAGTTGAAGGCCTAGGTTCAGATTCCCAATGCTTTTCCTAAACCAAAATACAAGGTAGAAACCTGACCATAAAGCAAATCCAATTTCATTTTTTTGGAAACGGGATCCCGTTTTGTAAAGTGGGATCCCGTTTCATAAAAAATAATGGTTCTACAAAACAGGATCCCGTTTTCAAAATTGCCAAAAATAGAAAATTTCCATTTTTGGAAATTTTAAAACAAGATCCCGTTTGATTTTCAAAACAAAATTTTCTAAAAAGCTGGAAAGTTTTTGAATCCGGGATCCTATTTTGAAAACTTTCCATTTTGGAAATTTTCAAAAGCAGGATCCCATTTTAAAATTTCCAAAAACGGGATCTCAATTTTTTAAAAAGGGGGATCTTGTTTTCTAAAAAATGGGATCCTATTTTTAATTTAGGCCTGGGATCCCGAAACTAAATGGGATCTTGTTTATGAAAAAGCAGGATCCTGTTTTTGCAATGTTGATTTCATTTTTTTGCTAAGGAAAAAACTTCCATGTTTCGTGGACTCAACTTCTTGCACTTACCTTGTTAAAATTTTAAGTTGGGGAATATTGTCCCCCATTCATTGTTTGCATGTTTTCTTCTTAGTGATGGTATTATGTATCTCCTAGAAGATGTGAATTTTTTTTATTCAAAGTGTGGTCTTCTCAATTCATGCATGTGATGTGTCTTTTTCTTGGTGACATTGGGTTTGATATCCTTCAAGATTGCAACCTTTATGAGCATATGGCATTCCTCTTAGTGGTAATGCTACGCATTGCATTCCCTAAGTTGTGAATCTTTTTTCCTCAACTTGTCCTCTCTTAGAGACATTAGACACAATTTTCCCTAAGAGGAGACCTTTCATGTACTAAGGAAAACCCCTTTGAACATGTCTTATCCTATTTTCATTTTGTTCATAAGTTTTTATCATAGCACAACTTGCTAACCTTGTGAAGCTTTAAGTTACAACCTTTTTCATGGCCACCAAGCATAGTTCACACCTTGCTTGCTGTGGGGCCATGTTTGTTCACAAGTGTTTAGCATAATGCAGCTTGTTAAGACTTATCAAGCCCGAAGTTCATATTATGTGGTTCCTTATGAAAGTTATCCAAGGTATATCTTCCGTATGGTTATAGGATCCTAATAAGATTCTCTCATTTTCCACTTTTGGGGGCTCACCTAGTGGACAAAAACTTTCACTAGCCCATGTGAGTGTGTATTATTGTTTGCATATTCAACATCGAGTTTCACTTGTAAAATTTTTTGGACAAACAACTAAGGCTTGATCCACCCCTTTTCTTTTTCTTTTTCTTTCTTTCTTTGAGCCATTGACATTGTACGATTGAGTATCTTGTCATTGTTGCATATATATGTTTAACATAGGTATGTGTCTCCTTGTGCCTTTGTTGGTTTTTCCATGAGATCTTAGACCTTGGGGGATTGATAATCCTCCTTGATATTTTTTGTCTTATCTTTCCAACAATTGTACAATTAGAGCTCTCTTGATTGTCTACTTTAGTGTGATTTTGATGTAAGGTCATCATCTCACAAAAGTGGGGGCTAAATGTATTGTACAAAAATGTATCGCTTTATATTTTCACAGTTGTTTGGGCCCTCTTAATTAAAATTGGACTTAATTAGGCATTGATAAGCCCTATTATTCATTTACAATTCCAATAAATTGCATTTTATGAAGGGGAAACTTGACAATGATTGATGCCAACACATAATACAACACCTTGAGCAATGTGTGTTCCATGAATAGGAACCTAGGACCCATCTGAGGGGTGAATGGGTCCTTCCTAGACCTTTGAACCCCATTTTTGAAATATTTTTTGGTGGTATTTTTATAATCCCAAATTCAAATTTTCAATGTCGTCTTGTAATGTTTAATTTTTGGGAAATTAAAGATATATACTTATAAATACAAGGTTGTTTTATCAAATCAACTAGAAGTTTTGAAGAGAAATTTTACAAGAGAAAATATTATTGTCAAGAGAATTGAAGAGAAAATTTATCAAGCATCTATAGTAGCATTCAAGATCTCAAGAAAAATGCAAAAGTTATGTTCATTCATGCATGTTTTTGGAGCTAACATTGTGATGTAGGTTTCAAGCATTCAAGTCAATATTCAAGCACAAGATCAACATCATCAATCAAGCCATTTCATGCAAGTTTTAGTACTTCCAAGATCTCCATTCAAGGTTTCAAATCAAGGTTTTGGTGTGTTGCACAAATGACTGTCACTGCACCAAAAGATTGACCTAATAATGCCCGATACAACTACCAAATTTATACAAGATCCAATATCCACAAGAGGTGGTTAAGACATTTGATGAACCTAATAATCGTGCTACACATCACAAGGAGAGAATCAAAAGGAGGGCAAGGGAAAAACTCTTGCAACAATCCCTGTCAAGCACAAGCGAGGTGTTCAAACTTGTGACCACAACTCTAATACCAATTATGGCACATAAAATTGTTGTTGCACCAAAAGATTGACCTATTAATGCCCAATACAACTGCCATATTTATACATGATCTAAGATCCACTAGAGGTGGTTAAGCCATGTCACGAACCCAAGCACTGCTATATAACACAAGGAAACCAAGTGTGAAACTCTTACAACATGGTGAGTTGCAACATACCATTGTTCATTCAACATTCCTTTCATGCTTTATCATTTCATTTCAAGGTTTAATTACCAAAACAAGGTTTGTCCAAGGAAAGACCCCATTCACCCAAAAACAAACATTTTTCCCTCTCTCTTTATGTGTTGCAGATTTGCAAGTTCATAGGTTGAAGAAAAGTTGAAGATCTCAAAAGAGTAATTTTGCAAAGTTGGATTTGATGTCACCTTTGTTCTCAAGATACAAAAATTTAGATCCCAAGTTTATTTTTGACTGTCCAACAATGAAACCTAAAGAATCTAGAAGTATAGACATAGGAGTAGAGGACCTAGAAATCAATTTTGGAAAGCCCTACAAAGACCCATTCACCCATGGGAGGAGTCCCTGCTAGGCTTGTAGAAACAATGTTTTGTGACAAGTGCACATTGTTTTCCCTTCCCAGATCTGCCAGAAGTTTTGTTGTTTCTCTTAGTATTATGCTTAATCTATAAGATCTAAGTGTTAGCTTACATTTTATAATTGATTTTCTATTTTTATTTTTTCTCCAAAAAGTTTTATTTGAACTTGACCCCCAACCTCAAAGCATAAGGAAATCTAAAGATTCTCACACTGAGTTGATTCACCTAAGGGTTGTTTCTCAATTCTTTGTGGTGATCTCATTTCCTAATGAAATTAGGAAGATAGGGTCTATTCTCACCCTCTTTACTTACCTTTCCATTTGGGAAGCCCTATTTTTCTATGGTTCAATCTTATTTGATCTCAACCCTTAATTCTTCTTTCAATCTTGTCTATACATTTTGCCACCACTTTTCCTATAAATCTAGTCTGAACATCTCTTTGTCTAGTTAGCCACCATCTACAAAACATTGTTTTCTCCATTATCGCCATAAGTCTTTCAATATTGTACTCCCTAAAATTTTAGAGAAACACTCCATACTTCAAAAATAAAAGAAGAGAAGGGCAATAGAAGTGATCCAATGATGGCATAAGAGGTATAATTTGATTTTTTTATTTTTATTTAATTTCTTTTATTCTCTTTTTTTTTGTATTTTAGGAAAAAAGTATCCCTTTTTTGCACTTAATTTGGGAATAATTAATAACAAAATGAGCTTAATGATGCCTTGATTCAGTGCCAACATATGAAGCTAAAGTAAAAAAGTGGTCAATGTGGGAATCGGTTCGTTCTCCTGCCTAAGGAGATTCGGGAGGTTTGATCACTTTGTGGAATCCAAAATTCATCACAGTTTCTTCACTTCAGAATCATCCAAATTGGCAGTTGTTGGAAGTAGGAAAATTTGATTTGAAATTTTGGTTACTCAACATATATGATCCCATTGCCACATTAGAAAAAAAGAGAACATGGGATGAAATCACGAAATTTTTAAATGGTCTAGGGGATGTACAAATTATTTTAGTAGGGGAATTTAATGCAGTTGCCAATTTACAGGAAAAACAAGGGGGTATTAGTCCACCTGTTAAGGTTATGGAAGATTTCAATAACTTTATTTTATCAAATGCATTGCAAGATATCATCCCACTTTCAGGAAAATACACTTGGAAAACTCGAAGATATGATTTCTTGCAAATATCAGAGAGGTTGGACAGATATTTAGTCACTCCAAACTAGTTACAGTTGCAATATACTATGCAGTCTGAAATTTTGCCATACTTGGGCTCGAATCATTATGCAGTAGTGTTGAATGTTGTAACTGTATCTCCTCCAAAAATAAAATATTCTTTTAAGTTTGAAAATATGTGGTTCAGACATCCTCAATTTATGCCTTTGCTTCGACAATGGTGGGTGGCAGCTCCTTTTGAAGAAGGGTAAAAAAATATTCCAACTTAGCCAAAAGTTAATGCATGTTAAAAAATAAATTTAGGTTTGGAATAAGGAAGTTCTTAAGAATATTTTTCAATAGAAAGAGCTAGTACAAAAGAACTCTTGGATGTACATAATTACATAATTCATAATGGTTTAGATGAGAGTTTGTTTGAGAAACAAAAAAATCTACAAGCAGAATGGGAAGAACTTTGTGCAAGAGAGGAAATTTATTGGAGGCAAAAGTATCGAGAATTGTGGCTTAAAGAAGGTGATAGAAATACAAAGTTTTTTCACGCATCGACTTAAGTGAAAAATGCAAAAAAGACAATCTTCTCAATAAAATAGTTGTCAACGGCTAATTGGCTCACGAAGGAAGAAGATATATTCAAAATGAGGGAGTCAACTTCTTTTCAGATTTATTATCAGCCCCAAGAGTAAGTGTTCCCAGAGCGTCAAAGATGAGAAAGAGTTTTTGGAGGCAATTCCAACTTTAATCCAAAGAGAAGACAATGATATGTTGATGAAACTTTTTTCAATGGAAGAAGTTAAGCATGTAGTGTTTTCTCTAGCTCATGACAAATCCCCTAGTCCTGATGGTTTCATGAAAATATTTTTCTAGAAGTGTTGGGATTTTTGTGTTATGATCTTCTATGGGCCTTGGAAGAATCTAGGAGAGCTGGGACAATATTAAAGCAATTCAATACTACAAATGTTGCAATTCTTCCCAAATTAAAAGATCCAGAATATTTTGCTGACTTTTGACCAATTTCACTTTGCAACATAGTTTATAAAATATTCACAAAAGAAATTTATCTTAGTCTACAACCAAACATTTCAAGAATAATTTCACATGAGCAAGGGGGGTTTGTACCAGGAAGGGAAACATTTGAGGGAGTATTAGTTGCACATGAAACTCTACATTCTATTCGGTCTTCACAAACACCATCTTTTGTTGTAAAATTAGATATGATGAAGGCATAGAACAAAGTGGACTGGGGCTTTTTGAATAATGTTCTTGAAAATTTTGGTTTTAGTGGTAAGTGGCGGCATTGGATTGGATCATGTTTGGTTGGAGCTAAGTTTGTTGTAATCATTAATGGCTCTTCTTCAGGTTACTTTAGTGCCTCTCAAGGTGTGAGGAAAGGGGGTCCTCTATCCCCTTTTCTATTCATTATCATGGTTGAAGCACTCAGTAGATATATAATCTAGACTCAAAGGAAAGGCCTTTGGAAAGGAATAAAAATACAATCCACAGACATCATTGAGACACACTCATTATTTGCAGATGACACTTTACTCTTCAGTCATGCCACCATTGCAACAACCTTTCTTATCAAAGAAGTGTTAGACAAGTACTCTTCTCCTTATGGGCAGAAGATTAACGCAGACAAATCTAAAATTTATGTTTTCAACATTGAGGAAGTTATAAGTCAAGAAATTATCAAATGGGTTTTCAGCTTGCAAATCTTCCATGTAAGTACTTAGGCATTACATTTTTTATGGGTCCCTCTAAAGAAACTTTTTGGAGCAAGGTAATTGAAAGGTTAAAGTCAACTATTCTCATGTGGAAAGCAAGATGGATTTCTTTATCTGGTAGGATTCTTCTGGTAAAGTCAATTTTGGCATCAATTCCTAACTGTTTTCTAGCAGTTCTCAAGGCTCCCCAATCATTGATATTGGAAATTGGAAAAATAATAAGATCCTTTATATGGAAAGGTAACATGAATGATAAAAAAAGTCCATCTTATATCATTAGAAAGTATCGGTAGGGATAAATCACGAAGGGATGCAAGCATTCATAGTCTTTCAATTCGAAATAAAGCCTTTGGGGCTAAGCTAGTATGGCAGCTATATGCAAAACCAGAAGCAAGATGGTGCAAAATTCTGTAATCCAAATACCTTGATACAAATAAATTCTATTTTTCATTAAGTGGATGAATGCTTAATTGATATAAATTAACTTCAACAACAGTTAATTGGAATTGAATTTTAAGGTATATTGATTCACCCCCCCCCTCTCAACATTCAAATGATGTTGATTTTTTAAACATTTACATTCTCATATTTGTAAATGTTTAAACACTCTTTTATTGCAAGAGTATCATTAATTGAGTAATGAATAATTCTTGGAATGCTAAAATTTATCACAAAAAGACATCATATCAAAATAAAAATTGCCACTTGATGACAATTTGATCAACATATATAGGGCACCCTTTCATGCAATTACGGAATGCAAATACATGAAATCAATAGAAACTCATTTCTCAAAGAGTAATACATGAATCCACTTTACATTCATAAAAAAACATGAAACCATAATGTAAGAATATGAAACAACTAACAATGCATGAGTGTGTGAGTGTTCTCGGATCTTGGTGACCATGGGTTTTCCTTCATATCTACTCCTCTCTCTCTAGTGATACTCTCCTTGTTCTTGAGGAAAAAACACTAGCTTGCATCCACCTCATTAACCTGAGAGAGACTAGTTAGTCTAATATGAAAATATGCACAATTATATCCACATAATTCATTTAAAATATAAAGCATGACATTGTAAATTCTCATTTGACATAACCATTCAATGCATAATTTCATAATTTTTCAATATATATGTGCCTGATATAATTATTAACCAACATACCTAAGTTGATCATAATTCACATTTTTAAGTAAAATTGAAATGCATAATGAAGTAGAATTTTCTAGAGGGTTATGAAAAATGGCATGTAACAATATAAAGCATAGTGTCATATGTATTTAATGTTAAGCATTTGTAGTCTTCTTATTCATATGTAATGCTTAGTGGCATTCAATTGTGTGCATCACCGTGAATTTTATATGAAGGATAGCTCAATGAAATATTTGTCATTGCATAATATGAGATAGACATGAGGGGCTTGATTTAGATACAAACATGAGACCTTGTGGGATAAATAGCAAGTTTAAAAAAATGTTTTTTGAATAATGTTTGAAAGAGGGGGGGAATTCTTATAGAAAATTGGGTTGCACAAGTGACAACACTTGGATGTGTTGAAGTTGAATTCATTCCTTTTGATACATATCTCCCTGTGAGGTAACATGGTTAATGAAGGTTGGCATGTCTTGTGATGTCATTCAATTCTTCCTAGGACTCAATTCTATCTCATCTTAATGTAGAGATTTTAGTGATAGATAAAGCAATTCCAATAATATCAATAAAACTCTTATTGTCCATATTTCCAATTGCATCAATTGGTATGAATTGAAAGTGATACATCTAAATTAAGAGGTCATTCTCATAGAGATACATAACTTTAGAACCCATTTTTTCTCTAATAGTGCCTCTAAAAATTGTATATCCATCATAGGCTTTATCATACTACAATTTATAATTTCATTCAAGTAACATGGCACTTTATATGTTCAATATCTATCATTTTAAAGCTAAACATTTGTTTGCTATATTTTTTATATTGAATTGGTTTTTTTTTTTATGGTCTACAACCTTTTATCATCTATTTCCACTAATAAGGGTTTGTCATTTTGATAAGAGTAATATCCAAAGGGGGATCTTGTTGGAATGTAGATACATTTATACCAAACATCCAATTTTAGTGAGATGTGTGTGAAGATTTTGTAGGTGGTTCCATATATCATTCTTATTCTCTAAATAGAAAGGAGGATGAATAATCAACTCATGATGGACCTATGAAAGAAGATGAAACCAATAGTGATATAAACTATTCTATTATAGTTAGTGATGATGGAAATACATTATATAAAATATTCTTATTTTACTTAGAATCTCTAGTGTCACAATAGTAATAGTATTTTAAACACATGATAGACCCTTTCTAGAGCATCTCTACAAATTTGTGACCATTGAATTTGCTTGGGAGTATAAAAAATTGTATTGTAATACATCAAACAATAGGATAAAGACTGTAATTGTTGATTTTATGGTTTTTAATACTAAAATTTGTAAATGATATTAATTATGGTTAATTTTGATGCAAGAGGGTCCTCCCCTCTGCGCACTAACTCAAACACAAAACAACATTCACAAGAAAATCTCTGCCTTATGCAACAATTCAATGGAATTCAATTGCTAGAAAACTTAATTTTTCATTAAATCAATTCAATACAAAAACAATGACATTACAAAAATGCTTTCTTTTGCATTCACTAGCATCTCATGCCATTCCAATCTACAATATTACCCTTCGTAATTTTCCCCTTTCTCTTTTCAAGTGATGTCTCTATAAACCTCTTCATAACCTCTCCTCAAACCTCATGCTACCTTCACTGTTTCTCACCTTGCAATTTATTCTTCCTTGCATATGTCGCCTTCCTATCTTTTCAAACTTGGCACATAAGCACCTTTTCATGTATGGGCTTGAACCCTCTTACTATACCTCATCCTACATGGGTTTTCTTTCCCATGCCCACTACTTCCTTCTATGTATCCCTCTAATTCTTCTCTATTCTACTATCTTTTCTCCATTGCATGCCTCTAATCTCCTCATGCGGGCTACAACCAATTTTTAAACAAAGAGGATCTCCTCTCAAAGGGTGTAGGATCTCTTCTCATCCCTATGCATAGCCCCTCCTTATCTCTAATAGCTGCTAGTTGCTCCCTTCTTCCTATCACCCATAGCCTTCCTATACATCCTTTGGCACAACTTGATCTTTTGAATTTTTAATTATTCAAACATTCCCATGTATGAAGTCCCCCTCCCTGATTCATCATTTCTCTTCAGCATTCATTGCCTCTTCTCTATGAGGTGCTGCCTTTCAACTCTTAACTACTTGAATTATTCTTTCATTGCCTCTTTTGGCATTTTGTTTTGCGTCAATTCTCCTGTCTTTTGGTTTTTTGCAAGTTAATTATGAAATTAAAAGAGAATGAAAAGAGGCAAATCTATTTTGTGCATATGTTGCTATCATTACACCTCTTATTTTCTCATGTGTCTACCAATGCAAGTGTAACTGCTATGGGAAAAACAACAATCAAGTTGATCTTTACAATGACTACACAATTGCTTCTAGTCCTTAAGGTACATAAGCTACCCGATCTTTATTTCCATATTTTGCATACTTGTCAAACAATGACAGTTGTAAATACAACCTTTGACAAAATTTCACCGAAGCTCCATATCTCATTAAAGCATAATTTAGGAGGTTTAGGCATTGATAGAAGTCAAACAAGAATAAAACCAAAAATGTGAAAATAAAAACCAATAGTATTTTTGGGTGGTGTTGATTGCTTGTTCACCTACGTGCTCCTGCACTGGACATGCTAGGTAGAGAGATTGTGAGCATGGGCTCACAATAGAGTTGAGTGATGGAATCACTCTTTCAGGTTGACATCAACCTGCAACGAACTCCTTTGTTGTCCAGGTGTTGAAAATCAATCTTCTTTCACCTTTTCCAGCATTGTTCTAAAACATGCACCACCTTCCTCCAACAGTGTTGCACCTTCTTCCTTCTTTTCCCCCTTGTGGACTCATATCCACCAAAGCCTGACCTCCTCCGCCAAATGATTTCTACACTTCCCTCCTCTTTTGTGGGTTCAAACCCACCTCTAACTGAACACCTCCACCAAAAACAACCTGTAACATCTTCAACCATCTCTACACACAACCACACACCATTTGCAACATCTACTACATGCTCTCATTTTTTGTCTATCTCTTATATATTTTCATCTAAAACAAAAGTAAATCATAAAATTTATTTGCCTCATCTTCATTTGTAAGTACAACATCGAACTCCATTGCAACACCTTCCATATTTTCGACAGCTGCAATCTTTTGTTCATCTCCCTTTGTTGCACCATCATGCTTCAACGTCCACTTTTCCTCAATCGCCAACAATTTTGTGAGAAAATCCGATTCACCTTCGCCTTCAACTTCAACCTCTTCATTGTTCACCTTTGTCTTTTCTTCTTCTAGTGTCATGCTTTCCTCATAGAATGCCATTGTTGTAACTTTTTCATTGGTAGGGGTTACTCTTACTTCTTCCTCTTTCCATCTCAGGCTGCTATCCTTGTTCTTCTTCTCACTCCTCTTTGCCACTTTCTTTTCACCTTTCCAAAAATTCTTTTCCAATTTATCAAGCCTCGTCTCGATCTTTCCTACTTCTTCACCAAATATCTTTTCTAATGCTTCACACATTTCGTCCTCCACATCATCCCAATACTACTCCCAAAACAGTATTCATATGGGTCTCCCCACGACCCAACTCATCTTTGTTTGCTGCAATCTTTCACAACTCACATTCTTTGCATCTCCACGGTTTGTCCCTCTTGGTTCTCAATTGTTCGGGACTCCATACTCACCTGCAACAATCCTCTTGAACTCCTCAAACAACTCTATCGCTTCACACTTCCCACAAATCTTTGTGGATACTCTCCATGCTCAAGATTCCCTAATCTGATACCAATTGATGCAAGAGGGTCCTCCCCTTTGAACACTAACTCAAAAACAAAACAACATTCGCAGGAAAACATCTAACTTATGTAACAATTCAATGGAATTCAATTGCTAGCAAGATTAATTTTTCATTAAATCAATTCAATACAAAAACAACGACATTACAAAAATAATTTATTTTGCATTCATTGGCATCTCATGCCATTCCAATCTACTATCTTACCCTTCATAATCTGCCCCTTTCTCTTTTCAGGTGATGTCTCCATAAACCTCTTCATAACCTCTCCTCGAGCCTCATGCTACGTTCACTGTTTCTCACCTTACAATTTATTCTTCCTTACATATGCCTTCTTCCTATCTTTTCAAACTTGGCACATAATCACCTTTTCATGTATGGGCTTGACCCCTCTCACTATACCTTAGCCTGCGTGGGTTTTCTTTCTCGTGCTCACTACTTCCTTCTGCGTATCCCTCTAAGTCTTCTCTATTCTGTTTTCTTTTCTTCGCTGCATGCCTCTAATCTCCTCATGTGGGCTGCAACAATTTTTTAAACAAAGAGGATCTCCTCTCAAAGGGTGTGGGATCTCTTCTCATCCCTGTGCACAACCCATCCTTATCTCTAATCGCTTCCAGTTGCTCTCTTCTTCCTATCACCAATAGCCTTCCTATACATCCTTTGGCACAACTTGATCTTTTGAATTTTTAATTATTCAAACTTTCCCACGTATGTAGCCCCCCTCCTTGATTCATTATTTCTCTTCAATGTTCATTTCCTCTTCTCTATGAGGCGCGGCCTTTCAACTCTTAACTATTCAAATTCTTCTTGCATTGCCTCTTTTGGCATTTCATTTTGCGTCAATTCTCCTTTCCTTTGGTCTTTTGCAAGTTAATTCTGAAATTAAAAGAGAATGAAAAGAGGCAAATCTATTTTGTGCATATGTTTCTATAATTACACCTCTTATTTTCTCACGCGTTTTCCAACACAAGTGTAACTATTTTGGGCAAAACAACAATCGAGTTGATCTTTATAATGACTACACAATTGCCTCTGGTCCTCAAGGTACATGAGCTACCCGATCTTTATTTCCATATTTCACATACATGTCAAACAATGGTAGTTGCAAATACAACCTTTGACAAAATTTCTCCGAAGCTCCATATCTCATTAAATCATAATTTAAGAGGTTTAGGCATTGAGAGAAATCAAACAAGAATAAAACAAAAAATGTGAAAATAAAAACAAATAATATTTTTGGGTGGTGTTGATCGTTTGTTCGCCTGCATGCTCCTGCACCAAAATTGTATATCAATCATAGGCTTTTTCATACTACAATTTGTAATTTCATTCAAGAAAGTAACATGACACTTTATATGTTCAATATCTATCATTTTAAAGCTATACATTTGTTTGCTATATTTTTTATATTGAATTGGTTTTTTTTTTTATGGTCTACAACCTTTTAACATCTATTTCCACTAATAAGTGTTTGTCATTTTGATAAGGGAAATGTCCAAAGGGGTATCTTGTTGGAATGTGAATACATTTATACCAAAAATCAAATTTTAGTGAGATGTGTGTGAAGATTTTGTAGGTGGTTCCATATATCATTCTTATTCTCTAAATAGAAAGGGGGATGAATAATCAACTCATGATGTCCACCTGTCAAAGAAGATGAATCCAATAGTGATAGAAACTATTCTATTATAGTTTTTGATTAAGGAAAAAATAGGTTTTGAATGGACCTAAAACCCTTTACAAACCAAAACAAAGTTGCAAAAATTACAACTTGTAGCCAACCAAAAATACCAGCCCCAAAGAAGACCCTTCAAGATTTACATTTAGAACTTTTCTTGTGGGAGCGAAGAGTCATGTCGAGAGAAGGACTAGAGAGTTTTTCTTTCTTTCCCATAACAGTAATCCAACCTTCTTCCACTTGCACTGCCTTATCATGCCAAGCCAGAACACTATTTTCTTGAAGATGAATTCCTGTAGCCTCACTCTTGGTGATTTCAACATTATTCTTCTGTGTACGCATAACAAATCAAAAAAGCCATAAAAAATGATAGACGGGGCATTATCACTAGAAGTGGCAGCCTAAGACCCAATCTCACACTCTTTAGGGGTTTCAACAAGATCAACATCAACAGCCCCACCATTTGAGACATCCGGAGGGGATGTCCCAAGACCCTGTGGTTCCGATGCAACCACCTTAGAAAAAAATCCTATGTTGTTTAGTTTTCTTCTCTACCGTATAATGTTGTAGAGAGGCACCTCTCCACCAAGTAGTTGTCTTTTTTTTTTCTCAAATCTACATAATCCCTATTGAGCAGTAGCATGACTTGTTTTGAAACATCTTATGCAATTGAAGGGAATCCCTTCATATTCCAAAGATTGGACCCAAGAACCCTTAGGAGATTTAAGTAAAATCTTAGCAGGAAATCCTTTTGAGATATCCATTTCAACCAATATGCGAGAAAAGGTGGAATGAAAAATGTCAGAGGATTCATCATCCACCAGCAAAAAATCACCAAGGGCATCACCCACTTCTTCCAAAAGAGGGTCATTCCATAAGTGGAGGGGAAGATTTGGTAGCCGAACCCAAATCGGGATCTTATTGAAAGTTTTAGAGGTAGGATTAAAATTAGAATGCCAAGGCTTAATCATCAACAAAAAATTTTCCTCCTAGCTAAAACAATTGTCACATAAAATTGTGTTTCTATCCTGAGCATTGTCAAACTTGGCAACAAAAACCCCCTTAGCCATAGGGAAAATATGAACTTTACCATAAATTAGCGGCTCCCATTCGTTGGAAATCCAGGAGTGCAGCTAAGGAAGGCTAGGACAAAAACCCCTAAACC
>VDFB02191715.1:16538-126311 GCA_007258455.2 Sequoia sempervirens
GACAAAGAGAGAGAAAAGAAATCTATTAAAAAACCAACTTTCACATAATGCGAGCGCATTGTGAAGAAGTAGAGAGATGGCCATTTTAGGAAGAAATAATGCGCTCATGTTTTAACACGAGCGAGTTTTGTGTTGCACTAAAAACGGTAAAAAAACTCAATATACCTATGATCTCAAGGCCCACATTCTACATATTCTCCTAGTTTTGCACGTGCTCCGACAAAAAGTAGCTTTTTGATGATGTTGTGAAGTGTGGATGTATGTTTTTCACATTCCACCACCTTTTTCATGATCTTTCTACCACCTTTGCATGAAATAGTAGAATTTTCATGTTGAAAGAATATAATATCAATTCAAGTTTGAATTCCATTGAAAATTGATATACAATTGAAGTTTGGAGGGGAACAAGCTTTTGGAAAAGTCAAATTGTTGAGGATTTTGAAGAAAGAAGAAGCTAAGGCTACATAATTGGGTTGAACTCCTCCATTTGAAACTATGGTTTTTTAGGTAAGTGAAGTCTTTACACATTTTCTTTCATTCTATTATGGCTTCCTTTCATTTTTGTTATTTTGCATATTCCATGTTGATCATTGTTTGTTTGTCATTATAACCTTAGGTTGTCAATGCACATTTTAAATTACACAATTCTATACACTTTCCAATTAAATTTTTAAACCACATCTCTTTGAGGCATTTTGTTATTTAACAATTGACTTACCTTGTGTATACTTCCGCATTTTGTATACACATATATATGACATACGTTTTAAGGAAGTAAAATAAAACATCATTTCTCAATCCTTTATTATGGAAGTGCATACCACTCTCTGAAGCTTTCATTGAGGTTTTTTTTCAAACAATTATACCAAGCAGCTCATTGCCTTGTGTATGCTACCAAATTTTCCATACATCTCTTTAAAAAATTGGAATATACTCCTCTCACCTTGATAGATCTTAGAAACTATTTTGGTTTTCATCTCTATTTCTAAATTACCTCATCACTAAACCTACCTCATCACTTTTATTTGTGATATATTTTAAATGTTTCTTTGATTAGTCTACCTACAAGGGATTCTAACCCTTCTCTCCACTGTTAGAAGACTCTTTATTGAAGGCTAAGTTAGCAACATGGGGAAAGGTGCAGCCTATCTTGCAATCATGGCTCAAAATGGAAGAATGGAAAAATCATTTGAATTGTGATGCAACTAGGGGAGGTCCTGCAACACAACTAAACACAAAAAATCAACTAACAACAACAATTCACAAGTCACAATTCTCAAAACTCTTCACTTTTCACCAAATCAACACTCTTCCTTGTAGCATTGCCAACTCATTCAATCGGGTATTTCTTCTCTATAAGATTCTTCCAGACCAAGAATTGAACCATTTCAAGGACCCTTCAGGGTACACAATCACATGCCAACAAACCACTATTGGTTACTTTGTAACAACTTTCTCAAATTAGGATTTCTATGCCAACTAGGCCTCAAATTAGGACACTTTAGCAAAAAAAACTTATCTTGAAACTTAACCAAAACCTCAAAACACATGTGGGAAGAAATTTATATACATATTCAAACCAAAGAATTCATAATCAATTCTCATAAATTCATCCACCAAGATGAGAAAACCAGAAACTCTCTTTTTAAGCCAAATAACCTAGGGCTTATTGGAAAACACACTTCCCAACCTTATCAAAACATGCCATCACCTCAAATAGGTCTAAAATGGCCCACATAAACTCAATTCAACAAGAAACAATTCTTCCCTAACACAATACTCACTTTAGCATGTCAAAACCTCTCAAATTCACATGGAAAACACCAAATTTCACTCTAGCGCTTCATGCCCAACTCAAATCTTGACCTCCCTTGCACACACTCAACATTCCCACACCTTTTTAGTGATTTTTCAGACCCATTCATCAATCTAGAGTTATAAAAGTGAGAGGAATAGGTCAAAACACCATTTTAAATGACTTTCAAACCTTAAAACTGTGTGTTCAGGCCAGTCTCAGAAATGGTTGGGGTGATCCCACAATAATGGGTTACAATTTTTGGCCAAACTTGACATTAAAATCAGGATTTTTCACCAGACATTCACTTTCTTGCACCTATAGCAGCTAAACCATTAAGGTTTTGAAGATGAATCAAACTAGTTATTTGTTAGATATTTTGTATAGATTCTAATTATATATATATTTTTAAATTAAAAAATAAATTGTGAATCATTTTATGTAATTTTTAATAACTTATTTTTTCTACTAATCGGCATTTTTAAAAAGTGATGTTTACTTCGGCCCACGCAACTTTTCTTATAGATAGGATACAATTCTAATTTTTAAAATACAAAATTTTCACACCAATATCTAGGGAATGGATATTTTTTCATAATTTTTTGTTACATATTTTTTTTTAATTAATTTTCCAAGTCGACATAATTATAATTTGGATAGAGGTGTACTTTGGCCTGAATAAATTTTTTTGTATTCATTTGAATTAACTTATTCTTTTTTTGTTGGAATAAGGACATCAATACCTAGTGCACATGTATTTTTTAGAATTTTTTTTCTCTATTTTTCTATTTTTTCATATGTGTGAAATAAAGAACTTGATGTTCATTGAAAATCCTACATTCACAAGAAAAAGAAAAAAATATAATAATCAAATTAAAATTATTTAAAATTATACTTTTTGGGAAGCTTATAATAAGGGTTGCAGGATTACAAAACATAAATTTTAAATGAATTCATTTGATCACCCAAAAGGTAAATCTAAAGTGGTTTTTTATTAGCATTTTGATAGGTGTAGAGGAGACTTGATTATAGGTATGGTTTAAATTTAACAAGGTTTTATCCAAGGGGGTTTGATCAATCCCTCTTTAATTAAAATAATGTAAATGGAACCTTTAAAGTCATAAATCATTGTATTTTCTAAAAAAAAGTAATTTCAGGCAAAAATCAAGATGTCCCAAGAAGTGTAACCCATTATTGTGGCAGCACCCGTTGACATGGTAGGGGCAGTGTATACCTCATAGAAATGGGGTGCCACGGTGATGTATATCACTGTGACAACCCATTTCTATGAGGAATACATCACCATGACACCCCATTTCTATGAGGAATAAATCACCATGACACCCCATTTCTATGATGCATACACTGCCCCTACGTTATCAACCCTACCACATTGGCAAGCTAGTGAGTGAGCTAGCTTGCCAACACTCCACTAGCTTGCCAATGAGGTAGGGGAAGTGTATGCCTCATAGAAATGGGGTGCCATGGTGATGTATGTGGCACCTCATTTCTATGAGGCATACACTGCCCCTACCTTCTCAACCCTACGATACTGGAAAGCTAGTGAGTGGGCTAACTTTCCAACACTCCACTAGCCTGCCAATAGGGTAGGGTTGAGAAGGTAGGGGTAGTGTGGTAGCAACCTAGGTGGTGAAGACCCCAACCGACTCAAAATGATCAAACTAAAAAAACAAACTAGCCCCTGCACTACCTTTGTCTATGCTAGAAATAGTCTTGTACAAGGTGATTATAAGTATCTTTTATGAAGCATTGAATGACATATATTTCATTTATTTGAATGGACAAATACTTTAGGAGCTAATATGCGTCTCATTCCATGTTGCTAGTAAAATTATCCACCATATCAAAAAAATGAAGAAGGAATAAACTAACAGATGAAGAGTATGAAACCTTCAAAGAAAAGGAGAGAGAACAGGTGGCAGCATATCATGAAAAGAAGAAATTGGGAACTATTGACGAAAACAAGCCAACTAAAGAGGAACCTCAACTATAAAAAGCGAACAATATTTGGTAGCACAAAGGGTACGAATGCGAAAGCATCATGCTTAGACAGATTCAGATACCGTAGTTGGAGACACACCCTCTACGGAAAGTGATTACGAAGGGACACCATTAAGCACAAGCGAATATGGGGGGACACTAGCTACCGCAAGTGAATATGGAGGGACACCATCTATTGCAAGTGAATATGGTTGGAAACCGTCCAACGCATCTCAAGTTGAGAGTACATCATCACTCGGATTTGACGAAGAAGGTATGCCATCATCCCCACGAGAATCTCAAGGTATGTCTTCTACTCCACCATCGATCGAAGGTACACAATCTAGCCCACTTCAATTAAATATTGATGAAATTCCTAATGTTGAGATGTATGTACCTAGGAGAACACCACCTAGAATTTTGTGTAGAAAGCCAAAGTACTTGATTAATATTGATGAGGATATTTTGCAGCACATGGAAGGTAAGATTCCAGCACGCACTTGTAGAAGATATGCTAATAACATTTGGAAATTCTACTTTGAAAGGCTAAATGAGACCGCAAGATGCCAACTATTTGTTGAAATGATGTAGGGTATAAAGTATAGAGACATCATGAAGACTCTTGGGTTGAGAACATCGAATGCATCGAGTGAAAACACTATTGTGAAGAATCTAATGGATGCATATGAGAGTGTGGGTAAGACCTCACACTCAAAGGATAGTAATGTCACACGATGTTTCATTGCATTGACTTTGGTAAGAATTCAAACAAAGAGAGCTCGTCTCATTAGAAAGATGAGTGAACAAATGAGAATTAGTAGAAAAACTTTATCAAAAGTCGTTCAAAGGTGGCAAAGAATTGAGGGCACCAATTCAAATGAATTATGGGCATTCTCGGGTAGACTGCCACAAAAAGATAAAAAAGTTGTTGAAGCATTGAGAACACTAATTGAAGAGTATTAGAAGAATAACACAAGACCATCTCCAAATCAAAGGGATGCGGTAAGAAGGAGAATCAATAGTTGGAACCGTGAGCCACATCTAAAGCATTTTTTGGATATGACTCAAACCCAATTTTTTCATAAATTTCAAATGGATTATCCTCAAATTAGTATTTGTCAAAGATTTTTTGAAATTCTTAAACCTTTTTATGTCATTTGAAATAAATCACACATGCACTACTTGTTGTTGTAGACTACATATTGAATTCTCTAACCATTATGATGTTTATCATTCTATATGTTATGATTTGCATATTAACAATGTTTTGCAAGATTGTGGCATAGAATCCCCACCAAAATATTCAAGAGAGTTCTTATCAAAAAAATTATGTGAAATAGAGGATGGCCAAATATTCTATAGGACAACATGCTTGGATGGTTCATACAAGCGTTGCAGTGGCTTGTAGCTTATGCCAGTATGTCAACATATGGAAAGCATGAATGAGGTGGGACAAAAACTAGTAGAGTTCAGGAAGTATAAAATGGTGGCATACGCTACAAAAGATGGGTCTCAAGAAAAAAGGTGTGACTTGGTTGTTTAGAAGATTCTAGTGTATTAGTTTATGTCCATGTTTCATGACAATATAGTGTATGAGTACGCAAGGCATACCCATAGAGCTCGATGGATGGACACACAATTCAAGCTATGCAAGGACACCTTTCTAGTTGGAAGCATAGTATCAGTGGTTGACTTTACAGAGAACTACACTTTACAGCCACAATGTGAGGTGTAGTCACATATTACAACTCCACACAGGTTTTGATATTTGTGCAAATAGCATTCATTCATGCAGCTAATAGTGCATAGGACCAAAGGAAGGTTTTGAGGGAGTATCACTTTTATATTAGTGATGATCGCACACATTCTCCAGAGTTCATGCAAGGTTGCTTCTAGATGTTCTACAGTGATTTGGCTCAGAGAGGCATAACATACGGTTGACATATAATATGGTCGGATAACTGTGCAACATAGTTCAAGAATTCGCGCATGTTCTACTGGTTGAGCAGGATGCATGTCATTACAGGTGTACAACATATGTGGAACTTTTGTGAGGCCAGGCATGGAAAGGGGGAGCATGATGGTGCAGGAGCATGCGTGAAAAGAGCATTAGCACAAGAAGAGTTAAAACTGTATAAAGACAGTGCAAAGTTGATAGATGCAAGATCAATTGTCGAGTGGTGTAATGCTTCTATGGGTCCAAGTAATGAAGGTATGTCTTTAGTTCGTAGGTATTTTTGGTTGATGGATGATACTAACATTGTACCATATGAGGATTTTTGTACACTAATAGGATCGAGTGAGCTACACTCTTTCCTTAGCTCAACTGCAGGTTCATGGAGTATTCATACACGAAAGATGGCATGCTTTTGTTCTTCATGTGCAATGTAAATGTGGAATTATTGTGAGTCAGGGGAGTGGGTTGAAAAATGGTTGACAAATTATCTCATCCCGCTTCACATGTATCGCCCTCCAACAACATTGGAACTAACATAGATGGAATCATCAGTCGACTTTGACCACGTATCATATTTAGTTCAACTAGGTAATATATTTGCTTGCTTAGTTTTTGAAATTTCATATTGTTATATTACTTTGTAGTGTATTCATAATGTTGACTAATTTCAAGAGATTTGTTGCACATATCAATGTAGGGAAAGTTTGTGTAGTTATTGTAGATGAAAACAATGAAGAGGGAACAAAATATTACTTGTGTCATTGTGTTGAGGCCAAAAAGAAATTGGAGGCCCCAGTTATAGATGGAGAAAACATCGAATACCCTACAGGCTTGGTTGTTGTTACTGGAACATGGCTTAGAAGGTACCCACATAAGAGTGTTAAACATTGGTTGTTTCAGGACTTTGACAAGCATCGTAAGATTCTTCATTACTCGAACCTTGTCATGGAATCCAATGTTCGTTTGACCAAATATGGGGGTAGACCTTTGAACAAGGTCTTGTGGAAGGTCTGTGAGTCTGACCACGAAGCAATACTGGACACAATAAAGAGAAAAGCAGACCCGAAAGGTGTGTTGGATTAATTTGTAAGTATGCACATTAATTTGTTTGATGGAAATGCTATCATCTTCTTTTGCTTTTCCTACTTGTAAGTAACCTACTACAAATTGATTGGTGTCCCCTTGTAGAAAATGCAAATTTATGAGACATCCAAGAGAATGTTAGCTAGAAAAACAATGCAACATCCTTATTTTGATGATCTTGACAAATCTCAATCATGATTTTAAGCCATTACAAAAGTGTGTGCAAAGCTTGGTGAGGGAGTTTTAAGTTATTCATTTGAAGTTAACCTTATCATGAGCAGCTATGATGTGGACATTATAAGAGCATCTCAAATTTCAACTTACTCTATTCGTGAGAGGTGTTGTGTGCAATAGGTATCTTGGAACTCGCAGTGAAGATGTATGACCAAGAGTGACTAAGTGGAGAGACTGGCATGCCTATCTATAAGTTCCTTCCATCTATTTTCATTTCATTTCCATTTTGGATGCTCTTTCTTTTTGTCTTTTACTTTGCGTATTTGTTAGTGAACTACTAAAAATTGATTGGTCTCTTGTTGTAGAAAATGTTGATTTATGAGCCATCAAAGAGAATCTCAGCCAAAAAAGAAATGCAACATCCTTATTTTGATGATCTTGAGAAATCTCAATTCTTATTTGAAGCCATTATAAAAGATCGTGTGAAGCTTAGCGAGGGAATCTCAAGTTACTCAATTGAAGTTAACCTCATAATGAGCACCTATGATGTAGACATTTAAAGAGAATCTCGAATGTATGAGTGACATTGTAAAATATTTGTGAGAACGAAGTTCGTAAGGCATTGTCATGAGATTTACTCAAATATTGTAATTTTGGAGTTCATGTTTGGTGCAGTAGCACTGTGTTCTATAAATGCCTTCAATAGGAAAATTTGCAAAATTTGAATTTTGAAATGTTAGCAATGTGAAAAAGGTCATGTGAAGGTCATATGTACATTATTCAAATTCTCAAAGAGGTCATTAGGTGATTAGAGAATTGATATTTCACAAAAGATGTCATTTGGTGTAAAAATGCAAAACTTGCATTAGTTGCACAATTGCAAAATTAATAAATAAAGGATGATACTTTTTGTATTTGCAACACTTCTCCTTTTTTGTTTCAAACTTGTGCAGATTGTAGAGCACCTTATACTTTGATTGTTGATTAGTTTTCAAATGTAAAAATTGAATTTTGAAATGTAAAATGTATGTAAAAGGTCATGTGATACAGTCAATATGATGGTTTGTGGATTGATGCAATAGGGGGAGGCCTGCAACACATAAAGTCACAATTCCAATCTGCAAACACAGCTGTTGGGCCATAAACTCCTCACAATTTCATCATTTCTTCAAAATCACTCTCTTCCCTTGTAGCACTGGGAATCAACTCAATCAGGTAATCAAATTTTATTGCTTCAAATATTCAAGATCCCCCTCTCATCGAGTCTTTACAATATATTTATAATGTTTCTACTTCAAACTAAACTTTCCCAACAGATCTAACTGCCTTTTGAACTCCTTAACTGTTCGATCCCTTAAGAGTGCAAAGTGCGAAATGGTTGCAAACTTCAGCATGTTGTTACTCAGATACCGTGACACTTAAAAACTTCTCGTCTGATCCTACAGGATCGTGTTGGGCGTCTCTACAGAAACCTCTCTCAGTTTTGGCTATCTCGGAGTGGTTTTTCCATGGTAGAAGATTTTCACTTGATGAAAAAAGTGTCAAATGCAAGTAGTGCAAAGTTGCAAAGTGGTGCAACTTTCGTTCTGCAACTCGTGTGACCAAACAGACTGTTCCAACACATCCGAATAGGTATTTTTATGCTAGGAATGGTCCTCTTTCACACCCAAACATGTGAAATCGCTCCAAGCTACGTTCAACCAGATTGATTCCTTAAGAGTCCAAAGTGCGAAATGGCTGCAAACTTCAACATGTTGTAACTTGGATACTGTGATACTTAAAAAATTCTCGTATAATCCTACAGGATCGCAATAGGCCCTTCTACAAAAACCTCTCTCAATTTTGGCTATCTTGGAGTGGTTTTCCCGTGGTGGAGGATTTTCACTTGATGGAAAAAGTGTCAAATGCAAGCAGTGCAAAGTTGCAAAGTGGTGCAACTTTCGTTCTGCAACTCGTGTGACAAAACAGATTATTCCAATGCGTCCAAATAGATATTTTTATCCTATGTATGGTCCTCTTTCGCACCCAAACATGCGGAATCACTCTGAGCTACGTTCAACCAGATCGATTCCTTAAGAGTCCAAAGTGCGAAATGGCTGCAAACTTCAGCATGTTGTTACTTGGATATCGTGATGCTTAGAAACTTCTCGTCTGATCCTACATGATCGTGTTGGGCCCCTCTACAAAATATCTCTCAGTTTTGGCTATCTTGGAGTGGTTTTCCCGTGGCGGCGGATTTTCACTTGATGGAAAAAGTGCCAAATGTAAGCAGTGCAAAGTTGCAAAGTGGTGCAACTTTCGTTCTACAACTCGTTTGACCAAACAGACTGTTCCAATGCATCTGAATAGATATGTTTACGCTAGGCATGGTCCTCTTTCACACCCAAACACGCGGAATCGTTCTGAGCTATGTTTAACTGGATCGATTCCTTAAGAGTCCAAAGTGCGAAATGGCTGCAAACTTCAGCATGTTGTTACTCAGATACCGTGATGCTTAGAAACTTCTCATCTAATCCTACAGGATCATGTTGGGCCCCTCTACAAAAACCTCTCTTGGTTTTGGCTATCTCAGAGTGGTTTTCCCGTGGCGGTGGATTTTCACTTGATGGAAAAAGTGTCAAATGCAAACAGTGCAAAGTTGCAAAGTGGTGCAACTTTCGTTCTGCAACTCGTGTGACCAAACGGACTGTTCTAACGCATTTGAATAAGTTTTTTTACGCTAGGAATGGTCCTCTTTTGCACCCAAACAAGTGGAATCGCTCCCAGCTACGTTCAACTGGATTGATTCCTTAAGAGTCCAAAGTGTGAAATCATTGCAAACTTCAACATGCTATTACTCAAATAACGTGATGCTTAGAAACTTCTCATCTAATCCTACAGGATCACGTTGGGCCCCTCTACAAAAACCTCTCTCAGTTTTGGCTATCTCAAAGTGGTTTTCTTGTGGTGGCAAATTTTTACTTGATAGAAAAAGTGTCAAATGCAAGCAGTGCAAAGTTGCAAAGTGGTGCAACTTTCGTTCTCCAACTCGTGTGACTAAAAATACTGTTCCAATGCATATGAATAGGTATGTTTATGCTAGGCATGGTCCTCTTTCGCACCCAAACATGCGAAATTGCTCTGAGCTATGTTCAACCAGATTGATTCCTTAAGAGTCCAAAGTGTGAAATGGCTGCAAACTTCAGCATGTTGTTACTCGGATACCATGACCCTTAGAAACTTCTCATATGATCCTACAGGATCACGTTGGGACCTTCTACAAAAAATTCTCTCAGTTTTGGCTATCTTGAAGTGGTTTTCCCGTGGCGAAAATTTTTTACATGATAGAAAAAGTGTCAAATGCAAGCAATGCAAAGTTGCAAAGTGGTGCAACTTTAGTTCTCCAACTCATGTGACCAAACGTACTGTTCCAACACGTCCAAATAGGTATGTTTACGCTAGGCATGGTCCTTTTTTGTACCCAAACACGCGGAATCACTCTGAGCTACGTTCAACTAGATCGATCCCTTAAGGGTCCAAAGTGCAAAAGGGAAGCAAACTTTGACGGGATATTAATCAGAAACCGTGATACTTACAAAATCTTTGTATGAGCCTACAGGATCACATTGGGCCCCTCTACAATAACCTCTCTCAATTTTTGTTATCTTAGAGTCATTTTCCTGTGGTGTCTAGTTTTCACTTGATGGAAAAAGTGTCAAATTGAAGCAGCGTAAAGTTACAAAGTGGTGCAACTTTTATTTTTCAATTTGTGTGACCAAATTAACTGCTCCAATGCGTCCTGATAGGTAGGTTTACACAAGGCATGGTCCTCTTTCTCACTCAAACATGCAGAATTGATTTGAGCTACGTTCAACTGACTTGATCCCTTATGATGGCATGCAAAACAATGGAAAAGAGAAACATATACATGATAGTTGAGAAGTCCGAATATTCCACACAAAAAATGTATGATCATTGGTGTAGAGCACCTTGTTCCTCCATTTGATGAAGAAGGTCTAGTTTAGTGGTTTTAGTTATTATAATGTCAAATAAGGCCATGATAGGCCATTTTGTAATCTTGCTTTTAGTTTTGAGTTAGTGTGGGGTCATTTGAGTTAATTATGTAAGTATGAATAAGAAAATAGCATTGGTAAAGGCATTAGAAGAGATTACTAATGTTGCCCCTATTCAAAATTCAAAATTTAGGCCTTAAAAGCAAGACTAGACGAGGTGAAAAGAATAATTTTTTTGAGAATAAGTTAGAATAGGTTGGAAATAGGGCGAGGTTGTGGAGTTTTATGTGTTCAAACGATCTGCAAGGACAAGGCAGGTCAAAATTATGCTATGGCATGATGCCCTAATTGGGAATAAAGGGGTTTTGAATGAAAAAAAGAGGTTTGAGGGAGTAAAAGTGGGTAAAGTCAAGGGGCAACATAATTTGGTAAATGATGCCCAATGGTATTACTTTGAAGTATACCTATTTGGCAACATAAAAGAGGTTTCAGAGCATGTTGCTTTGTTAAATAGACCTATTCGGAGGTCTAGGACAGCGTTGAGTCCATTTATTATTTGTATTATGAATTATAACTTGCTTTCTCCTGAGTCCATTTTGTATACAAGAAATAATATTGCAAAAAGTTGACATATAAATCTTTCGACGTGTTTATATGGTGACGCATCAAGAACATAACAATTCATTTTGCACTATTAGGATTATGCTATGAATTTTTTTAAAGACTATTGAAGATAAATGTTTGTATGATAATGTGTCAAGTAGTTAACTACTTCATCTACTCTGAATATTACGTTTTGCAAGTGTTATGAAGATTATGTATCCTTTGCTTAATTGAGTTGTTCCAATCAAAGGATTAAATATATTGGAATCTTTTTATGAATCATTTCATGGAATACCAATTGAAAATATGTTTTTTTCTTTTAGATAAAGTTGTTTAGCATCAATCAATTAATATTCAAGACAAAACATGAAGGACAACAACGATCAATGCTAGGGCTAACCAATTAATAAGTATACACGTGAATAAGTCAAGCATGTACATGTGAATAAGGGAAGCACAAGTACTCAAAAACACGTAAGCCTTGAAGTATATGCACGAATACATAATATACACAAATTAATACAAAGTATATGCATGAATACAAGGTATACGCATGAAAACACGTAAGTCGCAAAGTATACATTGGAACACACGTAAGTTGTAAAGTATACACTTGAATACAAGTAACTCATATCTATTGAACCATCAATTTAGAATGCAAATATGGACACCATCGATAAAAAATATTTGTATTAAAAAAATATCCATGTAGGCATACATCAATATATGTCAATATAAGTATGAAATATAGGTACAAAATAGCCATATAGGCTTACGAGAATGCCATATAGGCATACAATGTCAAATATATCCAATACAAAATATGTTCAAAATTGCCATGTAGGCATACAACAAAGGGCTCTAGAATCAAAAGTTATTGCTCTCCATGCTCTGGAAATAAATTCTTTCCCTTTTCTTGTCGATCGGATGGCGATAGGTCTGTCACTCGTTTGTGCTGCACTCGAGGAGTGCTCTTGCTACTCCTCCTAGTGTTTAGTTCATGGTGAAGTTTTAACTGTTACAATAGGAAGTAAAGACATTAATATATAGAAATTACATTATAAAAAATGATATATTAACAAAATAATCACTTACCGCCATCTCATGATCTCTCTCCACAAGGGAAATATTCACACGCCCATGCTCAGGTGTGCTCAAGCCCTATATAAACTATCCAAATAGAAATTAAACTACGAATCAATAATGGTTTTATTTTTCACTAACTAACATCTATAACAACGAATGTAAATTGAAATTTACTAATTTGCTTCCTACCTCCCCTGTTAGAGCCATCGAGGATTGTATAGCAGATGTTCGGAGGTGTTTTGGCTTGCAACAACTAAAAATAAAACAAAAAATTATTCAATCACAAAAACTACAATACTGATCCACATCATGACTTATAATGTATGAGATAATGAACAAAATTTGGAGTACTTATTAAACTATATATTTATGATTCTCATGCTTACTATTTTCCCTATTCATATCTTGTTCGAAAGGACATGTTTTTAGGATTTTACCCATAGCCGCAAGTCGATGAACCGTTTGATCAAATGCTTTCATAGACATGTACGATAACTGTGGTGGCATAGAGAAGGTAGTGAACTATTTGAAATAATGCCTCAAAGAAATGGGGTCTCGTGGTGATGGAATGTCATTACAAACAAATGGATGTCATGGCATTCCATCACCATAAGACCGCATTTCTTTCAGGATTTTTTTCAAAAAGTTCATTGCCTTCTTTATGGTATTATTGCTTACTATTATGCTTTGATAGATATTTTTCCAAGCATCCATAGTTTGTTGGAAAGCACCTATTTTAGGATTTTAGCCATAGCTTCAAGGAAGTGAGTAGTTTGATAAAATGCTTTGGTACACATGTATGGAAAATGTGGTATCATAGAAAAGGTGGTGAACTGTTTGAAGAAATGCCTCGAAGAAATGTGGTCTCATGGTGAAGTAATTGCATCACTGCTTATGTTGACTTTCTAAACAACTATATTGTAGTTGAAATTTCGTCATCTATCAACATCTAGTTATTAGTTATGGAATGTGAAGTAATGCTTTGAGTTTGAATGATGTGTAGTGCAACGTAATCAACAATATGAATATAAACTACACAAATCTATTAAGTACAATTCATTAGTTAAACTCTTTATTCTATTATCTACGTGTAGGTTTGAGTAAATCCACTTGCACTGGGAGGTGTTCCTTGGAAACCTCCAATATTAGCCTATTCAACAACCAAAATCACATATTAAAATACCATTCATTAAACAATGCTATTAACATGTAATAAATTTATAATTGCTTACTAGTTACATACCCCACCGATAGGTGTACTACAGAAATAAGTAGGTGGAGGGCCGGTGTATCCAGTCTCAACACTGTGACCCTACATTTTATTAAAATCATAAACCTAAATTAGTTAATCTTGCATTTCAAAATCAAAATTTAATAAATTAAATTCAATGAACATGCTAACTTTTACCTGACTATCAATGCCATAGGCCTCATGCAAAATGTTAGCTTCCCTCTCCATCTCCATAGATGCATATGCGTAGCAGCCTCCTGAGTGTTGGTGGGGTCATATGAACAAGTCGCCCCACAAGATTGACACACATAGGTTTGAAGGACACCACTCGAAGACTCCCTTGGATGGCATTGTAGAATAGGGATAGTATGATGGATGACACTTTGGGTCAAAGTGTTGATCGCTTGCAATGTCTCTACGTCGACACTATCCTTCGTGATGGAAGGCGTAACAACGTGCTCATGAGGCGGCCTAGTGAGAGCTTGTCTCCCTTGTCGCATAGGATCTAGCTGTGCACTGAGTCTATCCTGAGCTGATCCCCCACCTCTCCCCTGGAAGTCCCTCATTTCAAAATAATTTGGGATTTTGTTCAATATGAACTCACTATATAATTTCCTGAGGAAATACTGTGGGATTTCACAATTGTTGCACAGTGGGTAATCAAAGACCATGTACCACCTATCATAAAAATAGTTCCTAATCTGTTGGTGGTGGCACCAATGAATAGGAAACCTCTTCGCATTGAGGGTAAGATTTTTATTTGTGCGTGGGTTAGTGAATAATGAGCACAAATCACCTTTTGTAATTTTAAAATCCTTCACATGTTTATATGATAGTTTATCCGCATAATAAGCCCTAGCCACCTGCCTCCTATCTTGCCATCCAGTTATTTGTTTGATAATTGAATCTACATTTTTTAACATATATTTCAATGAACTTGCTAGGGTCATTTTTTCTGCGGTTAAACCATTCTAATCACTCAACCTACTAATTAAATCCTCGATTTTCTTTTTGTTGTTCTCAATTTCACTCATCAAATTTTGTTGAGTGCTAGGAGGGTGTTGAGTGATTGGTGGAGGAGGTTGTTGTTGTGGTTTATTTTGTTCTTGAGGATTTTGGTCTTGAGGGTTTGCAGGTTGATTTACATCTCCTAAAAATTCAAAAAAATATATATCAAATACAACCTAAAACTAACAAATTCGAAACAAAAAGAAAACAATCCTTACCTCTCACACCTCCTCACCGTCGTGGCGCCACCCTTGCAAAGAAATAGCAAACCTTGGTGAATATTTTTGCACAATGCCTCCTAGAATGCGAGTGCGAAAAATGGGGGTTTTGGCCGTGGGCAAAACAAAAAAATAGTCAAAATGCAAAATGAATGACTTTCACTTTTGTTTTTTCTTTCAACATGTCATAACGCGCTCGTGTTATGGGCTCGTTGTGTCGAGCCTGAGGCTCAGCACACCAAGCCATAACGTGAGTGAGTTATAACACGCTCGCGTTATGAGTTTTCAAAAAAAAAAAAATTGAAAGTGGCCACAAATTGGCTACCCATCTCCATGTACCCGCCCTTGGAGAAGATGAAAGATTTTGTGCTCCTCCAGGAAACTAAAGCAATTGGCTTCCTACTTGAGGTAAATTTGAAATTCATCTGGAAAGACTCGTATTTCTTCACCACTAACCATGAGAAGGGTAGAGGAGGTGCTGCCATCCTGATAGCCAAGAAATGGAAACAATATATTAGTAACTAGGGCTCCTCCCCTTGTAATAGAGTAGTTTGGATAACCTTACACAAGGATGGTGAAATCTTTGGGATATGTTCAGTGTATGCTCCGAATGATCACTGTGATAGAACCTTGTTGTGGCAATCGATGGCTACCCTGCCAGAGGTCCCTTGGTTAATTGGAGGTGACTTTAACATGATTGAACAACCCGAAGACAAGTGGGGTGGAATTGACATGACTTGGAAAGGGGCTGAAAAGCATTTTTGGTTAAGGGAAAAGAATAAATTAAGGCTCCTTGACCCTTTGGAAGGGGGAAAAAAAGATTGTCAGGGCATCTGGTTTACCTGGTGCAACACCAAGAAGGGAGGCAAGATGATCTACTACAGATTAGACCAGGTTTATGCCAGCAAGGTCACCTTTAGATTTCTTCTTGATGACTCTGGGAAACAAGTCTGTGTGTAGCCTTATACCCTATCAGATCACCACCCCATCATAGCCAAAGTGGCTACCCATCATGAAGTTCCTAATGAAGGTCCAAAACAACCAAAATTCATTTTGAATGCAAGCCTAATGCAGGACAGTGACTGCAGGGATGGAATTGCTTCCATCAAAGAAATCAATAAGTGGCTCCTTAAGGGAAAAAGTTCCATTGAGAAAATGGAAATTAATGTGGAGGCTTGGACGAAATTTTTGTAAACAATTGGTAAAAAGAAAGCCTTGGATTCTAGAAAAGAGGAAAATCAGTTACAAGAAAACCTTATTAAAACTGAAATTCTGATCCAAGCTGATCTAAATAACATCAGCCTCAGTGAGGACCTTGCCATGGCAAAGGATAAACTTTGGAAACTACAGGCTCTCAAAACTAAAGGCATCAAGGTAAGAGCCAAACTCAATTGGTTAAGTTGTGGGGACAGGGGCTCAAAGTTCTTTTTCAATTACATTAAAGAGAAAAATGGTAGATAACTAGTTGGGCAAATCTGGGAGGAAGGAACCCGCTTCTTCTTAGGAAGATATTTTAATTCAATTCCACTGCTTCTATAAGAAACTCTTCACCTCAAAGGATGTTGGGGACTGCAATAAGGAAGCTAGAAATAACATTAAGAGGATCATCCCCAAGAAAATTAGAAGGGAGGATGCATCCAAGCTTTCTGCTGGAATCTCAAAAGAGGAGATTGTGAGAGTTATCCACTCCATGAGTAATGAAAAATCCCTAGGGTGGGATGGACTGTCGGTGGAATTTTACAAAACCTTTAGTGATTGGATAAGTTAGGAGTTGCTTCAAGTCTATCAAGAGGCCCTAGAATGAGGTTCTTTGGGTAAAGTATTTATAGAGGCATCATCAAACTCCTCCCCAAAGGGGGTGACAAGAACCTGATAAAAAACTGGAGACCTATCACATTATTGAATGTCTCTTACAAAGTCCTAGAAAAGGTATTGGCCTTAAGGATGGTTGATATCCTCCCAAATTTCATCAATAACACTCAAACATGGTTCATCAAAGGACATTACATTCTTGAGAACCTGATCACAAGTTGGGAGGCCATGGAATAGGCCAAGCAATCTGGTCAAAACTCGACAATGCTTCTTCTTGACTTTGAAAAAGCCTACGACAGAGTGGAGTGGAGTTTCTTAAGAACCACCCTGGAAGCATTTGGGTTTCTACTTGAATTCTATAATGCTATTGACACCCTGCTAAAGGATGTTGCTCAAGTGGATGTGAACAGTAAACTCTCAGAGGAAATTTTGCTAAGGAGATCTATTAGGCAAGGATGTCCCCTTGCCCCTACCCTTTTTGTCATTGCTTCTGATGCCTTGTATTATTTGTTGAGAGATTAATCTATCTCACCTAAGGTTAAAGGTATAACCTTTCATGACCAAAATGAGCTAATCAATATCCAGTTTGTGGATGATACAACTATCTTCCTAGATTTGGAAAAGGATAACCTTCGAATCTTGATGGAAAAGCTTAATTTGTTTTGCCAAGCATCTGGTGCTAGGATTTCAATGGCTAAATCAAGCTTCCTGGGCTGGTTTGAATCACCACTGAACTGGTTATAGAACTATGATTTTTAATGGTGGGACCCAACAAACAAGTAAGATATCTAGGTATACCTTTTGCAGTCAGCCCCAACTTGAAGGACATGTGGCTTTGGCTAAGGGAAAAAATTGAAAAGAAATTGGAGAAGTGGGATAGGCACTACCTGTCTCTAGCTGGTAGAATTCAAGTCTGCCAGAAAATCTTGTCCTCTTATAGCATCTACTTTGCCTCAATGTGGTTCTTCCGTAGCTACCAAGTGAACAAAATCCAAAAAAGGATCATGTGGTTCCTCTGGTCAGATGACAAAGGCAAGAGGAAAATTCACTCCGCAAAATGGGAGTGGTGCTGCCTGGATAAGTTTCAGGGTGGAATTGGGCTCAAGGATCTGTGAACACAAGGCATAGCTCTCGTTGCTAAATGGATTACAAAAGTTACATATGGCGAGGAGCCTTGGAAAGTTTTAATAAGAAACAACTTAACCCTTGCCTCCCCGAGGCAAGCCAAATCATGGAAGAGACCACCCCTTTGTGATATTCTCATGAGCAAACACCCAATGTCTCCTGCTGGATCCCTGGTGTTCAAAAGCCTGTGGAAGGCTTGGGAGCTTGTAAAGCATAAAGGGTGCTGGCAAGAAGTTGAGTCCACTTTTTGGCCAAAAAGTGGAAGTGTTTTCCCTTATTTTTAGAATTTGACACATTTGATCTTAAAATTTGAAGCACTTAGAGATGGAATCTTCAAAAAAGTCACTGATGATAAAATGTAGTACTTGGAGTCTAGTTTCCAAATATGTAATTTATTTCAATACCCAGATGGTACAAATTGAGTTTCAATAGGTGTTCTAAAAACCATTGTTTAAAAGTCACTTTTTTTTACCATACCATGCACGTGTACGACATCCATATTTTGACCTAAATTATTGTATTTTTCTAAATCCTTTTGGGAAAATATTTGTGACTCACTGAAGCACGTTTTCAATTTTTTGTAATTTTTTATTGAATTTTTTTTGTTAAATTTTTATTAGCCATATTTGTCATTTTGAAAATTGCCGTACGACACGCATAAGATGACCTAAACTTATCATTTTTTTTTTTAAATTGAAAAGAATTGTCTCAATTACGTTCTCGTGCAATCCATTCATCAAAATTTTATGTTGATCAAAAGTTATTAAAATAGTAAAACCCTAATATTTAAAGTTTATGGACTAGTTTCATCATAAATTAATTGAAAATAGAAAAAAAATCCAATTGTAAAAAAATTACATATTTGGAATCTACACTTCTCATCTAAAATGGGTTTTAATTTCATCAAAAAATTCTACAAAAAAAAAAGTCATCAGCCATATGTCCAGACTTGATATTTTTCTTTAACATTGTTAGGACCTTCAACTTGCAGGTCAAACCAGGTTGAAGGCCTAGGTTCGGATTCCCAATGCTTTTCCCGAATCAAAACAAAAACCAAAAACCCGACCACAAAGCAAATCCAATTTCAAATTTTTAGAAACATGATCTCGTTTACAAAACAGGGTCCTGCTTTATAAACAGGATCTTGTTCCTTTGTCAATGGTCCCCACATTTAATATTGGGGAACGGGATCCCATTTGTTTTTAACCATTTTTTTAAAATTTACTGGAAAAGTTTACTGTGAAATCTGCAACTTCACATGTACGGCCAAGTGTGACATATTGGACTATTTTTCATCAACTATTGTCTTTACAAGTGGTGAACTTGCATTTTTTATTAATTTTTTTGAAGAATTTCACTATTGACATTCATTTGTGCTTGAGAATTTCATAATCATGGGTTCAAAAGCTCGTAATAAGAGGAGGAAGACATTGAATCTTAAAGAAATTGAAGCAAATATAGAGAAGGAGAAACAAAGACAGAGAAAAGGAGAAACAAAGACAAAGACAAAGAAGAATGAGAATTAAATCAATGAATGATGGTGGAGCATCCAATTCCACAACTATTGAAGATGAAAACATTAAGGATACCATGGTTGTAGACGAAGCTAATTTGCAAGAAGTCAGTTTGGAGAAGAATATGATTATACAAGAAAGTCCTACTATGTCTTCAAATCCCTCTTTCAATGCTATGGAGAATGTTTCAATATGCACAAATCTAGGTACATCTTCAAATCCACATATTAGCGAAATGGTAAATTCGTATGTAGAAGTTTTACAAGATGCTGGACTTAACGATGTTGACATTGATAATATTCGAAGAGATGAAACTTTTATAGAATTTGTTGAAAATGAAAAAATATTTTGTTGAAAATGAAAATGAAAATGAGAATGATCCTTTTGTTGAAAATGAAAATGGAAACCGTTTCGTTGATGAAAATGAAAATGAAAATCGTTTTGTTGATGAAAATGAAGATGAAAATGTAAATCATTTTGAAGTTGAAGTTGAAAATGAAAATGAAGATGAAGATGAAAATCTAGAATGTGATGTTGAATTTAATGAAAATACTTTTTTTAAAATTCAAAGTGGTGTTTTCAATAATCTTCCTGGTCAAATTTCTTGGAGGAAAATAAGAACACATGTGAATAGAATATACAACAAATTCTTTTATCGTAAAAAAATTGCATTTCAATGTCAACTAATGATGCAATTGATGGGAATGCAAAAAATGAGGAAAATAATGAAAAGGTTAGGCTTTTTTGTTAAACGAAAAAGAAAAGATCAATCATTAAAACATGTTATGTCTACTGTTGCTAGTTCCATTCAATCTATTGGGAAAAATAGTTGATCTAAAGACAAAAATGCAGCAAGAAGAGCTATAACAACTGCTATAGTTAATAAATCAACTTTGAATAAAAGAATGGTAAGAAATATTAGTGAAGTTTTAAAAATACATCCTAAAACATTGCTAAGAGCGACAAAAAGAAGAGAGTATAGAAAATGATCCTATCAACCAATGTTGGAGTTTTAGTGGTCGACTCTCGAGGTTTGATAAGAAATTGAATGTTGAAATTAAATCTTTGATCGAAAAATATTGGCATGATAATACTAGGGTTTCATCTAATGCTAGAGATGTTTTAAAATTAAGGGTGGGGTCTAAAGTTCACAATCCTCACCCAAAACACCTATTAGATACAACACAAACTGAATTTTATAGAAAATTTTGTGGTGATTTAGTTTTACCTAGTAATATTAAAATAAGTCAAAGGTCTTTTGAAAAATGTAAACCCTAGTATGTAAAAATTAATAAGCAACAAATATCTTCTTGTTGTAAAATGCATGTTCAATTTTTTTGTTTTTATGATGTTTTTTGATATATACGTTGTACCTTTCATACTAACATGATTATACAAGAATGTGGTATTATATGCCACCTAAAGCAATAAGGGAGTTTATTTCAGGTTTATTTTGTGAAAGATCTAATGGTAAATTATTTTATTTAAGTTCTTGTATTTTTGGACAATGCATTAATTGTGGAAATCTTTCATTCTTAAGAATTTGTATGCATGAAAGTGTTGATAATGATTTTGAACAACAATTAGTAGATGTTAAAATATTTAAGAATGTTCACTATTCTTTAAAAGATGGAAAAATAGGAAAGTGTTGTGATTTAGTTACAAAAAAAGTAGTGTCCATGCATTCATGAGTGAATTTAAGAATAAGATTGTACCAAAATATGTCATGCACTCTCAACATGCTCGATGGCTTGATGGCCAATTTCACGCATGTAGAAACACATTTCCAATTGGTACTATACATTCAGGGTTGATTTTGCAGAAAATTATACTCTAGCTCTGCAAGAGGAAATTCAATCACAATATTATAATTCAGTGCTAGTAGCTATGTTTTTCCATATTTTTTTATAGACATGCAAATGATAGCATTAAGGATGATAGAAATTTTTTGAGGGAGTATCATTTTTATTTGAGTGACAATTGGTTACACTCGTCAGAGTTTGTTCAATACGGTTTCAGTATATTTTATAGAAATTTAAGAGAAAGAGGAATCCAGATGAAAGAACACCTCATATGGTCAAATAATTGTACGGGGCAATTCAAGAATGCTTGAATGTTCTATTGGTTAAGTAGGGTTCACAAGGAACTTAATCTACAACATATATGGAGTTTTTTTAAAGTTGGGCATGGTAAAGGAGAACATGATGGAGTTGGTGCATGTGTCAAAATAATTCTTGCTAGAGAACAATTAAAATTTGAGGATGTAGTAAAATTTAAAGATGTGCGTGGAATTGTGGATTGGTGTAATACAAGATTATATGCACTTGGTTTGAGTGAGTACTCTATAGTTCATCGATTCTTTTGGTTGGTTGAAGAAGAGAACATTGTACCTAGAGTTGAATGTGAGACAATCAATGGATCTACTAAATGGCATTCATTTAGGAGTTCGACAACAAGCACATGGACTATCTGGACAAGGGAGCTTGCATGTTTTTGTCAGTTTTGTGTCTTAGGAGATTGGAAAGCATGTGAAAATACAAAATGGGTTAAATAGTGGGAGCAAAAATCATTGACACCTGCACAAGCACATGATCAATATGAAAGAACTATTGAAGAAAATGATCAAGTGTTTGCATCTAAAGACTATGATCGTGTTTTAGGCCTTGTACAAGAAGGTAATTTAATTTAATTTATTTCACTTTATTAAGTTATTTTGTAATACTAAATTATTTATATGGATATGCACAAGTTATTAAATCAAATTTTATTTGCAGGACATGTGTATGTTGTTGTTGCACCTGAGGGGAATGAAGAGGAAACAAAATATTGGTTGGCTCGTTGTGCGGAGACTAAACATAAGTTAATATCACCTCGAGAAGATGATGATGGCTATCATTATCCAACAGGTACGGTGATCCCCTTAAGACATCCCCTTAAGCAAATTTTGATAACAAGTTTTTGATCCCCTTAAGGAAATTTTTAGAACAAGTCTTTGATCCCCTTAAGAAAATTTTGAGAACTTATTTGATGATGGTTTTCATGTTTTCCAATATGATCAGTGGTGGTTGTTGAATATTGGCTATGAAAATACCTAACAAGGAAGAATGGTCTACCTGCATTCGAAGATTATGAAACACATAAAAGATTATACATTATTCACATTTGGTGGCGGCAACAAATATAAAACTAGATCGGTATTGTGGAAGACCTACAAATAAAGTGCTATATACAATTTCTATGGAAGAGCATGAGACAATCATAGATGCATTGCAAAAAAGAGAGGATGCAGACGGTACAATGGAATAAGTAAATATAGGTAAATATAGTTTTAGTTTTATATTGTCCTTTTAAATAGATTAAATACATGTTTTGATATTGGTCAAGTGTGTTATTAGTTGAAATTGATTTAAATTGTCCTTTTATAGATTCTTAAGCCATAATCACAAAAAGGATCTAGTCCATGCAGATTCAACCTAGACAACATGGAATACTTGGTAAAAATAGTTAATTATTAGTTAAATTATATTTAAATACATGTTTTGATTACATATTGATATTGCTTGTACATTAATAGTTAAAATTGATTTATTATCCTTTTTTGTATTCTTAAGCCATCATTGCATTGATCTCATACTTTGAAACAAAAAGGAGAGGATGCCTGGATTCAACCTACACACATGTGTGGAATACTTTTAAATGCAGGTACTTGAGTTGTGTACATATTGATAGTTTTATATAAATTAAAATATGTATGTTTTGATGATTTCATTGATATTGCTTGTACCTTTTTGATATTAGGTGGTATGAAGACCTACTACATTCTGGGCACAAGTTTGAGATGTTCTTGAGATGGCATATCCAAATTTTGTAAACATTGTTTTGAGATGACATATGTGTACATATATACTTACAAAATTAAACATTTTGTACAAATTACAAATACATGTACATACACAATTGTGTAATCTATGTACTTCTATGTATCAAAATCGATATTCTATATATTTTGTTTGTTAAATGTGCATGTTTTCCTACTTTGAAACTTTATATTTGATTGTATAATCACTAAATATCATGCATAAATTATTGTTAAATCAATTATATCCTTAAGACGTTCTATTATGACCCCTTAAGACATCCCCTTAAGATGTGGAGGTGGATTCACATATCCTAAATATTATACTTAATTATATCATTTGTTATGATGACTCACCCTAAAACTTATAATACTTGTTTATATCACTTAATATTTATACTCAATTATACTCTTCTTTGATCCCCTTAAGACGTCGTATTAGGAACCCTTAAGACATCCCCTTAAGACGTGTCGTATTAGCACATATCCTAAATATTATACTTAATTATATCATTTGTTATGATGACTCACCCTAAAATTGATAATACTTGTTTATATCACTTAATATTTATACTCAATTATACTCTTCTTTGATCCCCTTAAAATGTTCTATTAGGACCCCTTAAGACATCCCCTTAAGACATGTCATATTAGCACATATCCTAAATATTATACTTAATTGTATAATTTTTTATGATGACTCACCCTAAAAATTATAATACTTGTTTATATCACTTAATATTTATACTCAATTATCCTCTTCTTTTATCCCCTTAAGACGTTGTATTAAGACCCCTTAAGACATCCCCTTAAGACGTGTCGTATTAGCACATATCCTAAATATTATACTTAATTATATAATTTGTTATGATGACACCCTAAAACTTATAATACTTGTTTATATCACTTAATATTTATACTCAATTATACTCTTCTTTGATCCCCTTAAGATGTCATATTAGGACCCCTTAAGACACCCCCTTAAGACAACCTATAATTAGTGTTGGATGCTATTATTTATTTTGACAACTTATAAATTAGTATTTGATGCCATTATTTGTTTTGACGGCTTATAAATTAGTATTGGATGCCATTATTTGTTTTGACAGCTTATAAATTAGTATTGGATGCCATTATTTGTTTTGACAACTTATAAATTAGTGTTCGATGTTGTTATTTATATAATTTATTAATGCTTTTGTTCTCTAATCTTGTATGGTATTGTTTATTTCTTAAAAAATTATTCTTTTTGGTATATAAATAGATTGCTTTTGTTTGTAAATTATGATTTATTGACTAATTATTGATTGACGTGAATTAAGTTCATTGACTAATTATCGCTAATTATTGAATGTGCATATCGTGTGCATCATGTATGAGATCACTAAATTTGTAAAGTATAAATATTAAAATGTCCTATTAATTTCAAATTTAATTTCATATTTATATTTAATTTCACATTAATGTCTTGACTATGAACATAAAATGCATAAATGTACATGTGTAAATGAAAATTTCAAACAATAATAAAGTCCATAATTTACAACATATTAAGTGCATGAAACCAATATATTAAGCGCATGAAATAAAGTCCATCAGAGTACAACCCATGAACTAAATTCCAACTAAGTACTTGAGCTGTGAAATATAAAGTCCAACAAAGTACATGAGAAACCAAAAATGTAGTCCATGAAATAAACAAATATAACCCATAAAATCATGTTTCTAGGTCATGTATTGTCTCTATAATTAGGAGACCTCTTCACGCCATGCGAACTATGCGGATGACCTGAAACACTCTGTACAAGAGAAAGATGAAATTAGATGTAAGACAATGAAAAATGATTTAATGATAATTTAATTTATAATTCATCATAAAATTAAATTACCATCATATCTGGGTCTGGATGCTCTGGTGCACCTGAACCAACCTCTAAATTCTTTGAATCAATCTACATAAAAAAGACAAAGAAAGTTGAAATTAGATGTAAGTCTACAATTAAAAATGATTTAATTCAATTTAATTTATAATTTATCATATTTTAATTGTACCGTATTTTGAGGTTGTGCACCGTCTTCTCCAGGACCTGTTTGTACATGCTCAACTACAAGATGTGTCTCATGCTATAAAAGAAAAAGAATTTAAAACATGTATTAGCTCATATTATATAAAAATTTTATTTGAAATTTAAAATTAAAGTTATATTCAAAATATATAATTTGTAATTGACTTTAAATATAATAAAAAATTTAAATTACCATGATATCTGGAGCCTGCTCTGCATGTCCTCCTGGAGGTGTAACTATGTCTGTGTTAGGGATGAAAGTTGCACTAACAAAGTCCTACAAGATCAAATTTAAATCATGTATACTTGAATTAGGTTAAAATATATATATTCAAGTTTGCACATTTTGTGTAGAATTTTTTTTAAACAACCTGAAAATCAAAGGCCTCACGAGTAGCCGCAACATCTAATGTTTGCTCGATGCCCATTCTCATTGTGGTATCAACCTAGACATACATGTAGACATTTAACACTTATAATATTTACAAGTGCACATGCACATTTCATATATAGTGAATTCAAAATTCATAATTGTAACTATACTAATGTAAGTTAAACAATTTACAATATAGATGTATCTGCACCTGATCTACGATGCCCGATAGTGGAGGAGTGCTTGACAACCCCTCGGGTGGAATCAACGTGGAAGCCTATTGACTCCCCTAAACCAACATAAATATTTTAAACATATGTTCATGATTCAATTATAAATTTAAAACTCAAGTTAAAAATCATTTCATATATAATAAAAATTGAAATCAAAATACCCCATAAGGGTTGCCGACTAGGACTAGTGTCGATGTATGTACTCGTGGAGCAGATGATTGCCCCATCGTTAGTGTCATTTGTACACCAAAAAGTTTGATTATTAAAAGGTATTTCAAAATTTTATTTGATATATACATTCATCAAAATTCTTATAAAATGAATGTGTAGATGCATATTTATACTTGTGTCACAGAGTCCTCAGGGTGATGGTCTACTGTAAGAATTTTTACAAATGAACTGATGCAACTAGATGAACCACTAGAATCTCCACGTCCACTCGAACTAGGTGTGGCCTAATCAGGTCCATAGCATAATTGATGGCAACCAGTACATACATGTGCAATAGGCCCTGACACTCCTGTAGTAGTACTCGGACCAGCTCCATAAAACACCCTCCATCATCATTGTCTCTATGCTCCCTACCCGCTATCGTAGAAGCATGCTGATAAGGGTTTCCTGTGAGTGTACTAAGGGATCCTAATGTCAAGATCACTGCACGGGGTGTTGGGGATCAACCCTTGTCCCTAACCTCTATTGTGGCATGCCACCACCAACACCCTAAAATGATTTAAAATCAAAATAATTGGGCTTTTACCCCATAACAAACTCTACATATAGTTTCCTCAAAAAATACAATGGGCACTCCCAATTAGCGTGTGGCGGACTATAAAAGACCATATACCATCGATCCCAAAAGTTTTCACTCATCTGTGGATGTATGCATCACCTCATGGATATTATAGATTTATTGGGAGGAATGGGCTGTCGAGTAACAAGGTCGAGAAAGTAAGGGGCTAGGTGGGATTTTGTTATTTTAAGGTCTAAAATTTGTTTATAAGAGAGTCTGTCTGCATTAAATTGTCTCATTTTCTCTCTCTCTCTCTCTAGTCGATGCCTATCTAGATCAGAATCAATAGTCTTGATGGCATCCACAATGTTTTGCATCACAAATGCAAAATGTCTCATGTGTGGTGAAATCAATGCTTGATTCTGCATAGCATTGATTTGATTTTGAATGGATGCAACCTGATCATTTATGTGTGCTCTCAAGCGAGCCTCATCAGATGCAATGGGTGCTGGAGGTGGGATATTAGGTTGAGTTGGTGGAGGGGGAGGGGGAGGAGGAGGGGGAGGTGGAGGGGGAAGTGGAGGTGACTGAGGTGGTGGATTAATGATATCATCAACGTTAAATTGATCCATGATATCAGATATAAGTGTGCACTTGCATTGAATTATTCAAAATTAACATACAAACTTAAAAAATTATAAGGAATAGTTAAATTTGAAACACACATACAAATTTGTTTAAATAGGATGTGCATACACATACATACACATACATATGCATTGATTGAACTTGAGCATGTGCTTACAAAATTCAAAATTTAACATGTACATACATTTAAATAAAAAATACGATGCATAATTTGCATGCATACATCATTCAACTAAACTATGTACATACATACAACTTTCAAAATTTAAGATCTAGAACTATATGCAATTTTAATACATGTACATACTAAAAAATAAACTTGAAACATTCACAAAAAGCTCATTTTATGTCTAACACATATATCTATATATATATATATAGATATTACAATTTTCCAATAGGAGAAATCATGATCTAGTAGATAGTCATAAAATATATACTATTATAAATTCATCATTATAAGTTCATAAATTCCACCAAATTCATAAATTCATGTCACTAAAAATATCCATCTGGAACCAAAATCACAAATTCGCGTCACTAAAAATATCCATCCAACCAAATTTATAAATTCATCACACAAAATATCCATCGAACCAAATTCATAAATTTATAACTATAAGATCATTGTCTTAATTTAGAAACTATTGTGGCTCTCTACTGCATCTCTTCATTTCTTTGTGTTTTCCTTTTTAGAGTCGAAAGTTCTCCTCTCCTCTAGCCATTGTCGATGCTCATCTAAGATCCCATCCATAGCCATAACAACATCAACAATGGTTTGCATCCTAGATGCAAACATCCTCACAGGTGGTGTGACACATTCTTCATTTTGAATAATGTTGATTTGATCTTGGATGGTTCTAACATTGGCATTGATTCGTTCTTGCAAATGAGCACCATCGATTTCAGGTGGTGGAGGTGGGGGGTTATGAGGTGGAGTGGGTGGAGGTGGAGGTGAAGGTGGTGGAGATGGATGGTGTGGAGGTGGATTGTGAATATTATTGAATTGATCCATGTGACCTCTAAGATATGAGTGAACCTGCATTAGATTTGTAATTTCAAAATGTAAGATAGATGTTTAGGAAATACACTTAAACTATTCAATATAAATGGCCTAATTGAATACAAATGATAAAATATGTAAGCCTCATTTATGTGTAAGTCATGTTACTTGAATGAAAAAACAATTAACTATTAATATAGGACAATTTATGAATGCTATAGGGTTTACAGTTTAGAGTTTAGGATTTAGCTTTTAGGGAAATAGGATGGCTTAAGGGGATCTTTGTAGCAAGGTCCTAGTACAAAATGACATGGATTTTAAGTGAATAAAATTTGGTGAAGATGCCCAAGGCAACCGAATTTCATTAAGGTCCGAGGCAACTTCACCAAATTTTATTCACTTGAGCTATGTCATTTTGTCCTAGGAACTTACAAGACATAGATCCCCTTAAGCCATCCTATCACCCTAAACCATAAATTAATCAACGTAGATCATGAAATCTCATTCATATTATAATATTGCATGATCTTATTATTGTTAAATTTGGTTGCCTTGGGAAACTTCACCAAATTTTGAGAACTTATTTGATCCCCTTAAGAAATGACATATTAGGACACCTTAAGACATTCTAAAGTATGGCTTAAGGGGATCTATGTAGTAAGGTCCTAGTAAAAAATGGCATGGCTTAAGTGAATAAAATTTGATGAAGATGCCTAAGGCAACCAAATTTCATTAAGGTCCTAGGCAACTTCACCAAATTTTATTCACTTGAGTCATGTCAGTTTGTCCTAGGACCTTACTAGACATAGATCCCCTTAAGCCATCCTATCACCCTAAATTGTAAATAAATCAACCTAGATCATGATATATCTCTGTAGACACCCAAATTTGATCACTCCCATATGATCAAATTTACCCCTTTATTCATCAATTCTGTCAATATTAATTTATTTAATTAATATTGTGCTTCTCACATAAGATTCTTAAAGTGTTTAATTTAATAATTAAATACTTTATTTGATTCTTTTATCTTCTCTAAATTAAATAAATACACCAATTTATTTAATTTAGTCATCCTAATCTATTGAATTAAAATCAATTTAAAATTCTTCTTTTCTCACTCCTTGTCACATCCTCCATAATCCATCTCTAATATGAATTAATTTAATTAATTCATATTTAGGGTGTGCATCCTCTTAATCAAGGATTGATGTCACATCCTCCTAAATTTTCCACTTGTCTCTAATCTTCCATTAATTATCATAATCAAGTGTTTGCACAACTTTAATCAAAGTCATTAACCATTTTAGCGCCACTTTTTAGTCAATCTTTCCATTTTTCCTCTTTGGACATTGACCCTCTTTCCCATGAGAATTTTTAATTCTCATTTATTCATCCTATGTCTCTCTCCTCACCATGTGAATTTTTAATTCACATTTTGTCTTCCCTAGGCTTCTAGAATATTTGACATGTCACCTCATGCACATGTGACCAATTCCCACCTTTTTGGAGACCCTCTCTTATCCTTTAGACTCTCCTAAGAATGTGAATTTTTAATTCACATTTATTTCTCCAACCACCTCTCCTTTTCCCATGGAGATTTTTGAGGAATTCCAAAATTCCTCAAGTGTCCCTTTCACTCTCACTTGGGGACAACAAATTCCTTTTTGAGGAGATCTTCTCACTCCCCAAGGTACTTGGAAGGTACTTGTCCTTCCTCCACCTCATGTACCTTTTGGCCACCTCATTTACACCTCACCTCCCTTAGCCACTTCACCATCCACATGTCAAGATGTGAGGGCTTGTGAGTTCTCAACCCACCATAGCCCTTCATCTTGACCCTTTTAGATTAATCTCAACCATTGAATTCTCTAGATAATTCAAATTCTCCTATAAATCCCCCCTCCTCAAGGGCATTTGGGACACTTAGCCATTTTGCAACTAAATGCTGCCATTTTGTGCACTCATTTAGCCATCAATTTCATCCATCTTCATTTGCATCCAAGCACATAGTCAAATCCCCCATTTAGCCACATCAAGAGCCATCAAGGAGCATACATATCAATCCAAATCAAGGGCCAACTAAGGAGTTTTAGCTGCAAGGAGGAAGGTATAACCATTTATCTTCATTTAACATTTTCCTCTTTGTATTTTCAAATTCCTTAGGCTAATCTTGAGGTGTTTCATTATGTTTTCCATTGCATTTTAATTGCTTAGAATAGGTTAAACATTTTGATTTCACAATCTCATTCATATTATAATCTTGCACAATCTTATTATTGTTTTAAATTTGGTTTCCTTGGGCAACTTCACCAAATTTTGAGAACTTATTTGATCCCCCTAAGAAATGTCATATTAGGATCCCTTAAGACATCAATTTATAGTTTAGGGTGATAGGATGGCTTAAGGGGATCTATGTCTAGTGAGGTCGTAGGACAAAATGACATGGCTCAAATGAATAAAATTTGGTGAAGTTGCCCAAGGTAGCCAAATTTCATTAAGAGCTTAAGAAAAAATTATGGATTTAGGGTTTAGGGTAATAGGATAGCTTAAGGGGATCTATGTAGTAAGGTCCTATGACACAATTACTGATCCGGTGGATATTTCAGTGAAAATTGAAGTGTCTCATTTCTCTCCAGAATCTGCACCATCAGAAAGATCTCAGCGTCCTGATTCCAACACAACTCGAACGGAGCGAAAAGGAGCTCGTTTGCAGAAGTTATGACCAGTCAAACCTTCAGTCAAACTGGGATCGGGGGCGTCCAAGAAGCAAAAAAATGATGTTGTTAAAATTTGTCACAGTTGGAATCATTGCGAAGAGCTCGTCGAGATGATTCCGACGGTGTTCATTTCGTCAAAATCCGACATCGTATGCGAGAGTTATCAGCAGTCAAAGTTTGCAGTTGACTTTGAGGTGGATTGTACGGATGCTGACGTCAGCATTCCGTACTGTACGGACTATGAAATGGCCGAACCAGAATCTGACATGTGGCTTCCACGTCAGCATTGTACGGACCAATCAGATCGCGACACGTGTCCATCCATACACCAGTTAGCGGACATGCCATTGCACAGTCAGCTTCCACGTCATCACCCAGTCGAATCCTAGTCAGCATTATCAGCAAATTGTATTCTGCCACGTGGCACCTCCTCGGCATGCCACGTGGCCTTGGTCAACTCCACCGTCGGTTTTGAATTTGTTAGTCAGTTTGATTTGATAGTTTGGTTTTTTTAACAAAATGTTTGTTGGGGGATTCAATCCCCCAACCTCCTGCAAACAACGGCCGCCTCCTACAAATCCGGCTACAATCTCGGGCTTACTTAATAACGGTGACGGTTTTGTTTTGTTAATTAAAAGTTAGCAAACGGCTATTAAAAGCCAACGGCTGGGTTTGAACCCATGACCGTTGGCCTAGCAAAACTCATAGCCACCACTAAGCCAGCGAACGTGTTTAGATTATGTATGGCATCGGTTTTATTTGTTAATTTATTAAAGCCGAATGCCTTAAATTCAAAAACAACCCTCCTAATTTAAAAATAAACTATAACAAATAATCCTTTTAAAGGATTAAATAAAAACCTCCCAACCAACAAAAGCCCGAGGGAAATATTATTGAAGGGCTTAAATAATTTTTAAGAGATTTTTATGTGTAAAATTGGGAGATGTAGTTGGTTTTTTTAGGGAGATATGGAGGATTTTCAAATATTTTATTTGTAATTTGGAGAGATAAGGAATATTTTGTAAATCAATTGGTTAGTAACCAATTTGATTCATTTTTTTGTATAAAAAGAGGTGTGAGGTGAGAGTGGGAAGGCAATTTTTCTTTTCAGGTGAAGTATTGATGAAGTATTGAAGCTGAAGTGACAAGTGAATAGAGGTCTTGAGGAGATTATCTTGAGTCATTCTTGCACATTAGAGCGTCGTTACGCTGCCGAAGTGCTTGAAGAATGGTTTTGGTGCAATTGTAATTTTGATTTGGAGATTAATCGGATCGGTCACACTCCATTGGAGCGGACCCGGAGACGTAGTCACGTTTGTGACGAACTCCGTAATCAAACGTTGTTTGCACTTCTCTTCTTCTCTCTCGCCTTCTCTCAGTTTGTTAATTCCTTCATTTTGTTATTTCATTAAGTTAATTTTGATTTAATTAACTTGGAATAATCATTGTAAAAATTAAGCATTCAATACTGCATATAGTCTAGATCCTATACAGATCAATTACATGGCTTAATGGAATAAAATTTAGTGGAGTTGCCTAAGGCAACCAAATTTCATTTTAAGGTCCTAGGACAAAATGAATGCTTTAGTGTTTAGGGTTTAGATTTTTGAGTTCAGGGTTTAGGGTTTAGGGAACTTAGGGTGAAGTTTTGGTGTCCCTTGGAATATAACGGACTTGCAAGTTAGTGAAGAACATTTTCTTGTGGAACAGTTGATTGAGATAGCTCTTGTTTCAACTGACCAACCTAGATCATGAAATCTCATTCATATTATAATCTTTCATGATCTTATTATTGTTAAATTTGGTTTCCTTGGGCAACTTCACCAAATTTTGAGAACTTCTTTGATCCCCTTAAGAAATGTCATATTAGGACCCCTTAAGACATCGATTTACGATTTAGGGTGATAGGATGGCTTAAGGGGATCTATGTCTAGTGAGGTTCTAGGACAAAATGACATGGCTCAAGTGAATAAAATTTGGTGACATTGCCCAAGGCAACCAAATTTCATTAAGGGCCTAGGAAAAAATTATGGCTTTAGGGTTTAGGGTTTAGAGTTTAGAGTTTAGAGTTTAGGGTAATAGATGGCTTAAGGGGATCTATGTAGTAAGGTCCTATGACAAAATGACATGGCTTAAGGGAATAAAATTTGGTGGAGTTGCCTAAGGCAACCAAATTTCATTTTAAGGTCCTAGGACAAAATTAATGCTTTAGTGTTAAGGGTTTAGATTTTAGAGTTTAGGGTTTAGGGTTTAGGGAACTTAGGGTGAAGTTTGGGTGGCCCCCTTGGAATAATGGACTTGCAAGTTAGTGCCTAGTTTATGAATATTTTTGATTAAATGAATAGATTGACTATTTTCGTAATAGAAACACATAATTATGTATTATTAAGATTGATTTTGATGTATATTTTAACTGGATATTTTTTTAATTAAATATAAGATTATTTTATTTAACATTTTTTTCATTAATATTTCCCACTTAAATGAATTTTATGATATAAAATGTATAATATAAAATTAGTTAATGTTGAATCAAGTATTTTATTTTGGATTGTTTGGAATTGAAAGAACCCAAAAGAAATAAAAGAAAAATATTTAGATTCTTTTAGTTTCTAAGTAACTAGTGTGAATTGAGATTTTAGACTAAACTAGAAGCCTAATTAACAAGTAATTGACTAGAATGAGGGTTAAGATTGTCAAAAGACAACAAACACATGCAAACAAGAAATGGAAACAAGGCATGATTAAGAGAGATCAAAACATAAAATAGAAATGAATGTTGAATATTATCTAATTAAGTGACAATTGGAAATGGATTGTACACTTGGATTTAGGAATTTGCTAACTAAATTTGCAAACAAACATTGATAAAATTTATGAATTGTAACTATTCTTTAACATATTGTTTTCTAATCTAATTATAATTTAACATTGAAAGTAAAGTTTAACATATTGTTTTCTCCATACAATGCAAATGAAATTTAAAACATTTGAGCAATGCAAATGAATTTTCTTGAGCTCGAAATTAGGGTTTTCAAAATCAAAATGATTTGTTCGATTTCAATTTAGGGTTTTAGAAAAAAAAATTGTTTCAATTCAATTTAGGGTTTCAATATAAGCAATTGGGGTTTTTAATGCAATTTTTTTGTTTCATTTCAAACTAGGGTTTTCAATCCAATTTTTTTGTTTGATTTGAATTCAAGGTTTCAAAAAGCTTGATTAGGGTTTTCAAATGCAATTTTTTTTATTTCATTTCAATTTCTAGGGTTTTGAAATGATTTTTTTTTGTTTCCTTTCAATTAGGGTTTTCAAATGCAATTTTTTTTGTTTGATTGAACAATTTAGGTTTCAAAAGCTAAATTTTGTTTCCAAAATACAATTCAAGGTTCATTTTTTCCTTTCTATTCAATATCTTCAGGTTTCATTGCATTTTTTCATCTACTTCTACAATTCCTCATTTCTATTGTTACGGGAAATAAAATGCTTAAAATGCCAAATAAATTAAAAAAAATCATGCTAAAATCTATTCTTCTATTAACAATTTCAATAAAAAAATAAAAAAATGTGAAAAAGTGGGGGTGGAGGTGTACCTGGAGGCTAGTTTTGAAGTTGTTGTCGCCCACCAAATTAGGATCTCGTGTGCAGTGAAAATGAAGTTTTGTTTGTTTAAAAAAAAAATACTATTACAAAACGGGATCCCGATTATTACAAAACGGGATCCTAATTTTTATAAATCGAGATCTTGTTTCATACTAATCGAGACGCCGTTCTGTGTCTGTCGGTTTGGGACCCTTTAACAAACAGGATCTTGATTTTTAAAAAGCAGGATCATGTTTGACATTTAGGCTCGTGATCCCAAAGCTAAACGGGATCTCGATTTTTAAAAATCGGGATCCCGTTTTTGCAATGTCGATTTCATTTTTTTGGCTAAGGAAAAAATTTCCACGTTTTGTGGACTCAACTTTGTGCACTTACCCTAAAGTGAAGTTCAAATCCTGCAATATTAATTATGGCACAAATCCTATCTGTCAGTCCTATTGCTCTTTGTGGTGGAACCTTCAACACAAAGGGAAGCCCCTTGCTCTGCTCCAAGTTTGTTCTGCTAAAAAATGGAATATTTGTGGAATTCAAACTTTTCAAAATATTGTGGATAATGGAAAAATAAAAACTTGGGATAGTCTAGTTGATGAATTTAATCTTAATGCTAACACCTCTAGAACTTATAATATTGTCTTGGAAACTTGCAAAAATGTTACTTTTCCCTGTAATTTTGACAATGCTTTTGATATGGCTAATGATATTGTTTGGGATGATGGTACTCCTTTGATGGACATTAAAGCTAAAACCATTCATAAAATGTTAAATGGCGATACCTCTATTATGGACCATGCTAACAAATGTTGGAATGTGAAGTTTTCTGATAACATTTGGCAGAAGGTCTTCTATTCTAAATTTGGCATAACATTATGAAGCCTAAAAAGGCTTGTTTCAGGTGGTTGCTCTTGCTTCAAAAGCTTCCATTTAAATTCAACCACACAGATGTAGACTTGTGCAGAATTTGTAGGACCCCAGAAACTATTATGCACATTGTTTTTGAATGCCTTTATGCTAAAAAGGTCTAGAATATCTTTTGTAATAATCAAGCAATTTGGTTCATGCCAATGGGAATTTGAATTGGTATGAAATCCTTTTTACAAATAGGAAACTTAAAAAATATTTTCATATCTTTTGGGAGTGTCTTTCTACTGAGATTTTGTGGCATATCTAGAGGGTTAGGAATGAGGAAAAAATTCAAGATAGAAGAAGGGGGCTTACTAAGTCTAATAAGAGACTCACCTTTCTATCCATTGCCTTGCAAGTAACAATGACTATGGAGATTTCAATGACCAGGTTCATGAGGCTTATCACAGATAGTGTGGCCATGGTGAACAATTTGGAGGTCAAGTTTGGGCACATTTGGCACCACAAGCAAGGAGACCATGAGACCTTTCTCAAGGCTTTGAAAGAGTTTCAAAAAGTGTTTAATATGGATGATGTTGACAACATTCAGACTGGGACCCTGAACGGACCGCAGTTGACAGAAGGAAGGTAAGATGTCGGCATACTCACCACCGGAGTAGTCAGGTCCAATGAAGACACTGGAGCAACTACCAAACATCTACAATCTACTCGACATACAGTAAGATATGAGAAGATCAAAAGGAGGAAGGAGTCTCAAAGGGATCAAGCTGGAAGATCTAGGTGATTGCTTCCAAAACAAGAGTGCACAAACTGAAATCTTATAGCTTACTTCATGCAAATTTGTAATTATGCAAGGTTTGTTATTTAATTTTGTAATTTTGTATATGCCAACCTTGTACAACAGACTTCTTTATAATCTTCATCCCTATGGCTATTTTTTGAATAACTGTTATATTTGTCAACTTTTGGTCCAAAAGGTGACTGTCCGTAGCAAACAACATTATATATATGTTGTGATAAATGGTGTAATTTGCATTCCTATAGCTATTTGTGAACAACAAATATCTATGTAACAATGTGTCCTAACTATCTTTAATAATATATAAATATATATATATATATATATATATATATATATATATATATATATATATATAAAATCTTAAGAACAATTGAAATTATTTTCTTGCTAAAAAATATATTTATATTTTATAAAAAAAATAAAAATATATTTTGATTAATTAATTATTTTTTTAATATAACATTATATTAATCTAATATCATCTATTATAAAATTTTTTTTTTTTTAAAAAGAGTAAAGAAAACATAAAATAAAATAATTGTAAGTATACTTATCCAAAATATATCTTAAATGACTTCTCTATCTTATATAAAAATTTAATACAACTTGCTTTTTAAATAAATAAATTTAAACTAGACATACTGATTTAATTTTCATATTTTTTATTTAATTAATTGTATATTTTAAATTAATTTTTTAACTATTTAACCTAGCTCCCCTAACAGGTCAAACGTCAACTAAAAAAATTTGAACGCACCCGCTTTTAGAAATAGCTGAAGTAAACAAGAGAAGGTTTTTCCCATTGTGGGGTGTGCTTGGTTGTTTTAAACATCTAGTTAATAGAAATAGCTAGGAGTTTAATGTGATTGTTTGTTGTTTTATAATGTCATTATTATAGTTGATTAATATTGAAAAAAAAAAGTAAAAAAATCTTGTGGGGTGCACTTGTTGTTTTAAACATTTAGTTAATAGAAGCAAGTAGGGGTGTAATATAATTGTTTGTTGTTGTATAATGTTATTATTATAGTTAATTAATGTTCCAAAAATAAAAAATATGCAATTATACAAATATATTATTATAATAATTCCATGTATATTTATTTTTATCGTTTTGATAATGTGATATTTATGTAATTTTTGCCTTGCTAAATTATATTATTACATTATATTTTTTTAAATAGATTTTATTGAAATATTAATTGTAGATATATAATTTTTTTTTTTTTATATTTATTATAGATAGATAAATTTTATTGTGATATTTAATACACACTTGATAAACAAATATAAAATATGCATTGAGTGTACTCACATTTATTTAATAAGTTTGAAAATCTTACCAATTATTAAATAAAATATGTAAAATAATACTTATAAGTCAACAATGTAATTATATGATGATGTATGTAATAGTGCTCATGTCATTCAAGTCATTAATAGGTTTGAAATTTGATTCATGAATTAAATGCATTGCATTGCACATAATTTAGAAAAAAAAAAAAATCCTAATTTTAGAAATAGACAATTTAAAATAGAGTATATAAAATTGTTGGTAAAGTTTTTAATTCTAGATGTTTATTGGTTGGATTATCACTATCACTCAAAAAAACTGAATTGAATGAATGCTTTAGTATTCTCCCATAGGCAGAACTAATAAACAAAGGTAGACAGACATACTATCATTTCAAATGCTAGATAAAGAATATATATATATATTATATCTGACCTTTCAGTCATAGTACTATTTTTTATTACTTGTCATTTCTTACATCAAAGAAAAAACGTGGCCCCTAAAATTTAACAGTGCAGTAAAAAGTATGATTTCTGTTTGTAGGCTTAAATAAACAGGTTTTCCATGTTTAATTAAAATTTATAATATAAAAATATTATAATAATAATTTTTTTCAACTGTAAAAATTAAAATAAAATGTGAAACAATAATTTTATAGTAAAAAAAAAATTCCATTCTAAAGCCTTTTGATGGATATTCATGGTCTATTCAAAGCTCCCATATCTATGTGTCACGACTTATTATAAGGCTAGTCCCTCAAATCTTGGATTTTCATACAAATATAAATTTAATTCCTCCATTTGTATATGATTTGTAAATAATATCTGTGGTGTATTTTGAAGAACATTTAGGATAAACTAGAATATGTTCTATGTCCTTTATGTTCCAATATTTTTATATTATACAACATCTAGCTTACAATTTGTCAATATATCTAGGGAATACACGTAAATAGTTGATGCAATGAACTCTAATATTTGCAGGAATACACGTAAATAGTTGATGCAATGCACTTCAATAGAGCCCTATAGCAATCGCTACCTATGTGCAACTATATCCAATTATGTGGTCTAGTATACAATATCACTGGTTTGTAGTAATTTTTAATTCTTTTCTTAACAACTTTTTCCCTTCTTTATCTCTTGATTTTGTCTCATTAATTTCCTACTTTAATCTCTTAGTGGGGCTTCTAATTTCACTTATTGTCAACCACACCTTTTTAACTGAATTTTTTATTTGTTCTATCCTCCCCTTCGCTCTCCTCTTCTCTTTTAAGCTTTTATCTGCACTCCAATTCCAAAATTTCCTCTTTCTAATGATGGATCAATGAGTGTGATCCCAAATGTCAATCAAAAAACATACACAGTTGTATCCAAAAGCTCACTCAACAATTACTTATGCTATCTTCCTTTAGATCTTGTTCTTATTTACTTTTTCTTCTATAGACTCCGTTCTATTGCAAATGAGGTTTTAACAAAGTTACTTTCAAAAGACTTCAAAAACTGCAAATGTTTGTGATCTTGTGGATTTGGACACTGCAAAGGTAATGACATAGCTACACATACAAATATATGTTCCCTTGATGGGTGTGAATGCCTCAAAGAATCTATAGGAAAAGTAAAGACATGCTTGAACCATTGGCTAGGCCATGAAGCTCTTTAAACCAAATCATACTCTCATTTCTATATTGCAAATGCAGCCTTTAAGTAACATATGTTTGGATTAGCATTCTAAAACTCCCAAATTGTACAACAAGTTCTATACACTACATTTTTAAACAGACTGAATGGCACGGAAGACTGGATCTCTTGGCAGAGTCCAGAAATTAAACCAACACAGGAAGCCTTAAATTCCTTTTCTCTGACTGGAATCCTACGTTCTTTTCGGATATGGGGTGTATGCCAGTTATTTATAAGGTAAGCTTTCAAAGTCTGAAAAAGTACCTCTTATATTAAAGACATGCCAGGTTAAAAATGAATTTATTACTCCATAAATTTGTATGCAGAATCGCAGGTTTTGAATCTTGGTCAAACAGAGATAAAATTTACAATGGCACTGGTTGATCTTACGTAAGCTTTTCTAAACTAATAATAAACGTGGTTGTTGCTTTGAAAATCTGAAAAATACAGTTTTGTAGAACCCTTTTAGTTTTGTTATAAACAATTTGAAATTACAACTAATTGGAAGGCAATTTAGAATTCAAAAGATCATCCTCGATCTATTTGATCAAGGGAGACCGATTTTAAACTTAATCATATCATGATGGACAAAATGAGGTCACTTTAATGGAAAATAGCAAAGAATGTAAAAGCATATTGTATTTCTATTTTTATGACAAGGAAAGATAATAGAAAGGAAAGATTATATATATATATATATGAGTGTGTATGTGAATATATATATGAATATGTATATATGCACATGTATATATGAATGTATGTCAATAAGGGTGTAAGGATTAAAATATATATAAGTTATAATATATTAAATATTCAATATAAATTTTAAAAAAATATTAAATATGTCTTAAATCTTAAGAACAATTGAAATTATTTTATTATTAAGAATTGTATTTATATTTTATAAAAATAATTAAAAAATATTTTTGATTAATTAAAATTGTTTGTTTTAAGTAGCAATAGGCTACATATAGTGTGAGATTTGAGTCTGAAACAAGTTTCACACTTGCAAACCACTATTGAGTCATCAAAACAAGTTCTAGTTGTCAATTAATGATAAACCAACTGTCATTTAATGGTTAGGATTAATTTAGGGTTAGGGTTCAACTAGGATTAGGGTTAATTTTAGGATTCAATTAGGTTTAGGTTTTAGATACAATTAGTATTAGAACTTAATTAGGCTAATTTTTAATTATAGTTATGGTTTAATAAGAGTTAACATTTAGTTAATTTTAAGGTTAGGGTTTACAATTTAATTAATGTTAAGGTTCAATTATAACTCTAAGATAAAGCTTTGATTTAGGGTGATGAATACGGTTAGATTAGGGTTACAATTAGGATTAGGGTTCAAAAAGGTTCTATTAGCGTTTAGTTAGGGTTAAGGTTAGGGTGTTTATTACACTTAACGTTAGGGTTCTTGATTATGGTTATTTAGGGTTATGGTTAAGGTTAGGGTTCTTAATTACGTTCAATCTTTGATTATAATCCTAACTCTAGCCCTAATTATATCTCAAGTAATAACCTTAACCCTACTAGTAACCTTAACTCTAACCCTATCCCTAATTGTAACCTTTACCTTAATCCTTACCCTAATTCTAATGCAAACCTTAATCTTAATTCTATTTCTAACTCTAATCCTAACCTTAACCCCAACCCTACCCCTAATCCTAACTCTAATTTTAACCCTAACCCTAACTTTACCTGTGAAGTGAAATTATATCTTTGATTGTAACCCTGACCCTATTCCTAAAGCTAACCCAACTCTCACCCTAATAATTTTGTCTTACATGCACTTTTATGTAAGAAAATGATTTAAAAAATAGGCAAGATAAAAGCCTCCAAAATCTCACTTATCACATAAAAGCAATATAAATATTGATTTGACAACTTGATTGGATGGGAATATTTTATTTCCATTTGGAGTGTTTTTTTTCACTTTAATGGTAACTTTCTTTTTTATTTGCATTATTTTAAATCTCTATACAAATATTTCATAACCAAATAATACTTAATTTCTTTAAAGAAAAAATATAGATTTGTTTAAGTTTATTTCATTCCATTATTTAACCTTTATTTTTAATTGTTCAATCCAACTACATAAACTAGAATTTACAGCACATCTTACATAGAGATACTCTCTTACATATTAACATACATATAATTTTATATCCACGTAATCCTTGAACTCCTTTAAATGCAAATGCTAATACTATGATTTAAATTCAGAAACATCTCTCTCATTATTATGGACTGTAGAAATCTAATGTCTTTGATTATTCACGGAAAATTTTATTTAATTAATTGTATAATTTTTTTATTATTTAAACCTAGATAACACCCCTAGCAGCCAGCAGGTCAAACGTCAACTAGGAAAATTGAACGCTCCCGCTTTTTAGAAACAGATGAAATAAATAAGCAAACGGTGAAAGCAGGCCTGGAATTTTTCGTCTATTTGACCGTTTTTTGCATTTTGGACCGTATATTACAACCTAAAAATTTAGTAGACCGTATTAGTTGACTTGCTATATTTTTATATAACTGTAAATATGACTTTTAAAATTATTATTAAACCATGTAAAAAATTATTGTAGTATATATATAATGTTTATGATAAAAATATAAATTAGTTTAGAATTGGAATAATTCTTTGTAATTTTACTTTATATTAATATATATAATTTATAATATTTATTATAAATATATTTATTAATTCAAAATTTGTTCAAAATAGAATCTTTTCAAGATTAAATATAGTTCTTTCTAATTTTTAAAATATTTTTAACAATAAAATTTAAGATTTGAACATGTTTACTAATAGTTATCATTGCTTTATATTAATATATATGATTTATAATCTTTATTATAAAAATATATATTAATACAAAATCTTTTCAAAATAGAATATAATTGTTTTTTAACTTTTTGAATATTTTAACAAGATTTATTTTCTATATGAATTTAGAAACTTCTTGTTAATTGTCATAGTAAATTTAAGATTTTTACATTTATTTCTAATTATCAATATTTTCTAATTTTACATTGTTTTTAATATATATACGATATCCATATGAATAACATAACACAAATTTTCACTATTTTTTCAACAACATTTATTTTACAACATTTTGTTTATAGTGATTAGTGATTCAAGCTTTGATTTTTTTTTTAATAGATTTGAAATTGATATTTAAATTTTTTTGACAGTTAATTTTTTTCATAAAACGTAAACTGATAGACATTTAAATGAACAAACCGTAAAAAATAAATCATATGACAGGTAGGGGTGGCGTCAAATTCCAGGCCTGGGTGAAAGGTTGACAGACAGACTGTCATTTTAAATGTTAGATAAAGAAAATATATATTTATATGTGAGCTTTCAGTCGTAGTACTATTTTTTACTCATCATTTCTTACATCAAAGAAAAAACGTGGCCCCTGAAATTTAAAAGTTCAGTAAAAAATCCGAGTTCCGTACGCAGTCTAAAACAAACAGGTTTTTCATGTCGCCCCAGAGACCATCAAATTCGAGGCCGGTCGGGTATTTGTACTGTCCTAGCGCGAGGGCTCAAGCAAGGAGTACTGTGATATTAATTTTTTTCCTTTTCCCGTTGCGAACGTAAGATGGAAAGTCAAACACAATAATCAATAAGATTTATTCAATAATCAATAAGATTTATTAAAATTATTTTTAATGTTGCATTCGTTTTTGGATTAGATTGTAAGAGTTTGTCGCATTAATGTTTTGGGTGATCCATCATCAAGATGAAAGAGTTCAAGGAGAAAAGTGGTTAGTTGTATTCAAGGATCTCCTCGAATACAACTAACCACTTTTCTCCTTGAACTCTTTCATCCTGATGATGGATAGCGTCGAAAAACTCGAGAAGTGGGTGTAACATTAAATAATATGGAGGTGTTTTACACAACTCTATCAAGTTATGATATTGCTATAAGGATTCAACCATGTACTTTTTCGAGTCAAATTCATTGATTCATGTTTTATGAGTAATGGTTCACAAGAACCTATCTCTCATGATAACAAATGACCCACTTAATGAGTGCTAAGTAGGCCATTCGTTATCATGAGAGATAGGTTCTTGTGAACCACTACTTATAAAACATGGATCAATGAGTTTGATTGGAAAAACACCGGTGGAATCCTGATAGCAATATCATAACTTGACACGCTGTGTAAAATACCAACTACTTATCAAAAATAATTTTAATTAATCTCATTGATTATTATGTTTCACTTTCTATCGTAACCTTCACAATCGAAAAAGGACAAAAATTAATATCACAATAGACCATTTGTTATCATGAGAGATGGGTTCTTGTGAACCATTACTCATAAAACATGGATCAATGAATTTGACTGAAAAATACACATAACAATATTATAAAATCATTTTTAATTGAAAAAATTGCATTGGAACTTTTTTAAATCATAAATACAACAATAATAATCAATTAAGAAATGTTATGGGCAATAGTATTTTTCTCATAATGAGAAGAGACGATCTAAGTGAGCATGAGCAGTTTTCCATAGAATAACTCGTTCCAAATGTCAGGCAATCCTGGCAAACACCAATGGCTGCAATCACAAAAATTGTCTGGATTCTTCCGCTGCTCTGGCGTCAGCTTCTTCCCTCCTCTTAACCTATACTCTGCTAGATGTGCATCTTTGCGAAAATCTGATATGAGAGATACAGGATATTTCATCTTTTCCACCACCTCCTCCACTATTTTCATTCTTTCAGGATATGGATTCACATATGACCCTTCAAGAATTGGGTCCCTTTCAAAATTACACTTGTGACCCTTTGGATTATTCCATTGTCTTGAACTGCAACTCAAACAATGCCAACACTCAATTACTTCTTTGCACAGCTAATTGTAATCAATACTCTATAAATCTTGTCTAAGGTGGGGAGAGAAAGGTGCGAAAGCTTTGGCTGGTTTACCTGAAATGCATGGGAGAAAATCCTCTGAAGAACACTTTGGTTTTAGTTGGGTCAATGTTTTGATCTATCCAACTGGCCCATGTAGTAACCCTCTTTTGAAGGCAACCATTGGATCCAATTCTCCTACCCTCTTTTGAAGGCAACCATTGGATCCAATTCTGGGTGAAGGTAGCTGTTCTCCATATAGAAATATTTTCTGTTGCATATAAAGTCAAAAAGTAGTTAGAAGTTTATTTTATATCTTAATATAAAATATGGTTTTTTTAGTCTATCAATTTATGTTATAATTTATACTTATTTCAATCATTAAATAGTAAATAGTAAATGTGATTTTTTTTTCTTAATATAAATAATAATTTTTTAAATGATTTTTTTACAATAGATCACGGTAAAAAAAAAATACAGTTGAATTCAAAAGCTAAACATTGCAATGTCATGGACTGTGGAAAACTCATATCAACTATGAGTTAGATAGGTCAATTCATAATTACAAAATAAATTATTTATTAAATATAAGTTGTTGAAAAATACTTTAAGACGTAGACAATGAATATGTATGTTATATAGTCAATGTTGAAATTATTTAAATTTAATTGTGTGTTATAATCAATGTACAAAGTATTTATATAAAATTGACATTACATAAATATTTGATGTGTTGATTGTAACTACCAAATTGTTTAAACCCTCCCACTTCAAATTCTAGAACTACTATAAATCATTTATGTGAAATCCATCTTACATAAATAATTGACATGTTGATTATAACTACCAAATTGTTTAAACTCTCCCACTTAAAATTAATTGACATGTTAATTATAACTACCTAACCGTTTAAACTCCCCCCACTTAAAATTCTACAACTACTATAAATTATTTATATAGAATTTGATGTTACATAAATAATTGATGTGTTGATTACAACTACCAAATTGTTTAATCCTTTCCACTTAAACTCTCCCACTTAAAATTCTTCAACTACTATAAATTCTTTATATAACTTTGATGTTAAATAATTGATGTGTTGGTTACAACTACCAGATTGTTTAATCCCTTTTACTTATTTTTTTTAAACTAATCACATTTAAACTTCTACAACTAATTCTCATGAATCATAACATATTTTAATATTTTAGATAAAAATATGAAAAGAAGTCAAAAAGTGTTCTTTTGAACTGACTTATCTATTATTTTTGGATTCAATTGTGTTAGAGATTTTTCATCTTTTTAACTATTTATTATCCTCATGAAGAATCGCTGAGAACCATGGAAAAAATTTCTGACACAATCGATGTTGATTTTTGTAGCTCAAAAGGTGGGATGTGGATTTGTTTTAAAGCAACTTGAGTTGGATATGATTTAAATCACTTTAAAGCAACTCGAGTTAGATATGCTTTAAAACAATTCGAGTTAGATTTTTAGCAACAGTAGGATTTTTATTTTTTAATAGAATGTTTTCGAGTTTGTGAGGATAAGATAAATCCAAGAGTGATTTTATGTCTAATTAAAGCCAAAGAAAGCAAGGAAAGATTCTTTCCTTGCACGCTAAGTAAAGCAGCTAGGCTCTATAAATATAAGATTGCTGTAGCAAACTCATATTGTATTTTCGAAAGAAAAGTTTGTTGTTAGGCTGAATAGAAGATCCAACATTTGCAGGTTTTTCCCCACATTGGGGTTTCCTGGGTATATCTGTGTTATTGTCTATTTGTGATTAGCTTCATGTTATTTTTGCTTCCGCAGTTATTAGTTGTTAATTAACCCAGTTGTGTTAATTGTTATAAATCAGATTTCTTTCTATGAGTTTATTGTGCAATTAATCTGTTGTTGGTTTATAGAAATTAACATGGTATCAGAGCTCTAAACTCTGAATACGAAGCCAAGATTTGTGACGCAGATTTAAAGAAAAAAAAAATTAGATTTTTTGTCTCTAGTTCTTTTGTGGCATGGCAATCAGTGTTTGATATGAGGACAGGCTTGAGGGTGCGTCTAGCTTCTTGTAGTGGAAGGTTCAGATTACATATGTTCTCAAGGAGAATAGGTTGTGGATCTATGCTAGTACATAAGTGACACCACCAACAAATGATCCTATTGCCTTAGATTCGCATGAAGTCAAAGAGGCCAAGGATTAGAGGATTATCCTAGATGGAGTAAGAGATCATTTAATTCCTCATTTATCGAGGAAATACACTGCCAAGGAGATGTGGGATACGCTCACAAAACTTTATCAGAGCGACTATTGGAGTCGTAAGATGATGCTCAAGGACAAATTGCATAATACCAAGATGTCCAAAGGTGAGAGTGTGACCTCTTACTTATCCAAGCTGACATAGGTCAGGGATGAGCTTGCTACTATTGGAGAGATGATTAATGAAGATGAGTTGGTGCGTATAGCCTTGAATGGTTTTTCAAAGCACTGGGAAGTGTTCGTCAAGTGTGTTGTTGGCAGAGATCGGCTTCCTGATTGGGCAAGACTTTGGGATGATTTTGTTCATGAGGAAATCCATGAAGGTGCTCATCAAGGAGATCAAATGAAGAAGGGTCAAGACAAAGAAAATCTTGCTCTTGCAAGCAAGGGTAAGAAGAAGTCCAATAAAGAGAAAACAGAAGGTTCTTCTTCCAAGAGTGGGAAGAAGAAAGATCTGAGCAAGATAAAATGTTTTTGTTGCCATCAGATGGGTCACTATGCCAGTCAATGTCCAAATAAGAAAAATAAGGACAAGCAGAAGAAGCAATTTGCTGCTACAACAGAGGTGGACGAGTTTGCATCACGATTTGAGAATGAGTTTACACTCATTGCCTGTCTCTCAAGTTCAATTTCCAATAGGGTATGGTATATTGATAGTGGGGCTTCTCACCACATGACGGGAGTCAGAGAATGTTTTTCCAAGTTGGAGGAGAAGAAGTTGGATTTCTATATTGAGCTCTGAGACAATGCCAAGTACCATGCAACTGGTATTGGCATTGTCAAGTTTCAGAGGGAGTCTAGAAAACCTTTGTTGGTGGAGGATGTGTTGTATGTCCCTAGCATGACAAAGAATTTAATCTCATTTTCTGCTTTGGAAGACAAGGGTTACATCGTGACCTTTGAGAGGGGAAAAGATTATATTCATCCCAAATATTCCAAGGTTGCAAAAGTGATTGGAGTTAGGCATGGTAGCATGTTTCAGTTACAGTTTGAGCCAACACATGCGTTGGTTAGTAGCTGTAAAGGGATAGGAGAATTGTGGCACAGGAGGATGGCTCACCTTCACCATGGAGCACTTAATATTCTTAAGGAAATAGTGACGGGGTTGCCTGAGATGAAGACAAAAAAGAATGAGGTGTGCAAGGGTTGTGCTCTTGGGAAATATGCCAAGACCAGTTTTCCAAGCATCGACACTAGATTCGAAGGGATTTTGGATCTTGTACACTCATATGTGTGTGGGCCCATGTCAACAACATCCTTGAATCATGGATATGAGTATTATGTTACCTTCATTGATGATTTCTCCAGGAAGACATGGATATATTTCATGAAGAATAAAGATGAGGTCGTCAGTAGGTTCAAAGAGTTTAAGGCTCTTATGGAGAACCAAACAAGGAGGAGGATCAAGATATTGAGGTCTGATAATGGAGGTGAGTATACCTTGAATGCCTTCAAAGATTTTTGTTCTCAGGAAGGTATCAAGAAAGAGTTGACAGTTTCGTACAACCCTCAACAGAATGGGGTTGCTGAACGAAAGAACATGGCTATAGTTTGAGCAGCCAAGGCCATGCTTCATGATTAGGATCTGCCTTGGTTCTTATGGGAAGAAGCTTGCAATACAGCTATGTATTTGTAGAATAGGAGCCCTCACAAAGTGTCAGGCAAGTTGACTCCAGAAGAGGCATTCACTGGTAAGAAACCAGATTTGGGGCACATTCGCATCTTTGGATGCGTTGTGTATTGCCACATTCCTGTTGAGAAGAGAACTAAGTTGGAACCTACTGCAGAGAAGGGTATCCTTGTTGGGTACAATGAAACTTCTAAGGCTTATCGGGTCTACATTCCTGCTCTCAGGAAAACAATGGTTCACAGAGATGTGAAGTTCGAGGAAGAAAGGGCTCTTCAAAAGTCAAGCAACTTGATGAATGAGGAGGAACACTCATCCACGGTTGAGGTAGCACAATTTCCTCAAACTTTAGTCATGCAAGTTGGAGAGTAGAACAAGCAGGCCGAGCAGGATGATCAGATAGAGGACCAAATAATTCTGCAGCCTCAAATTCCTATTACAGAGAAGAGGAGAAACAAAGCAGCTGAGCAGACACTAAGAGAGGCTCAAGAATATGTAGGTGATCCTCAAGATTCAGTTAGATAGAGAAGGGCCCCCAAATGTTATTCTAAGTATGTGGCACTTATGAGTGAATTAATTGAAGTAAAGCCTTCCAGCTTTCAAGAGGCATCCAAACACCAAGTATGGAGGGATGCCATGGTGGAAGAGTATTCTTTCATCATGAAGAATAGAGTGTGGGAGGTAGTACTCCGACCAAAAGATAAGTCTGTGGTGGGCTCAAGATGGCTGTATAAGATTAAGCATGCTGCAGATGGTAGTGTGGAGAAGTTCAAAGCCTGGTTTGTGGCTAAGGGGTTTTCTCAGAAGGAAGGAGTCGACTATGACGAGACTTTCGCTCCAGTAGCCAGGTACTCATCCATAAGAGCTATCATTTATGTAGCAGCACAAATGGTTTGGAGGATTCACTAGATGGATGTAAAAATGACCTTCCTCAACGGAGTGATTAAGGAAGAGATTTACATAGAGCAACTAGAAAGATTTGAAGCACATGAGAGGGATTCTCATGTATGCAAGTTGAAAAGAGCACTGTATGGACTCAAGTAGGCTCCCAGGGCGTGGTATTCACGTATCGACAATTACTTGCAGAGTGTGGGCTTCATCACTAGTGAGGCGGATCCAAACCTGTACTATGTTCAGGTGAAGGGCGAACTTCTCATATTGTTGTTATATGTTGATGACCTATTTCTCACAGGGTCAGAGGAGCTCATAGCACGCTGCAAGCGAGATCTTGCAGGAGAGTTTGAGATGAAGGACTTGGGGTTGATGCATTACTTTCTGGGATTGGAGTTGTGGCAGAAAGAGGGAGAGATCTTCCTTGGACAAGGGAAGTACTTAATTGATATCTTGAAGCAATTCAGGATGGAAAACTGTAAACCTATGTCAACGCCACTTGTGACCAATTGGAAGAAGATTGATGCTTCTAGATCAGAGGCAGTGGACCCGACTTTATATAGACAATTGATAGTCTCTCTTATGTATCTGGTCAACACTAGGCCAGACATTTGTTTTGCAATGAACTCACTCAGTTAGTTTATGGTGGAACCTAAACTTGTGCACTGGATAGCTGCGAAGCATGTTTTGAGATATCTTCGAGGCACAATTGATTATGGGCTGAAGTATGTTCAGCAGGATGGAGTGAAGCTCGAGGGGTTTACCGATGCAGATTGGGCAGGCAGTATAGTTGATCGGAAGAGCACTTCAGGGTGCAGTTTTAGTTTGGGATCAGGAGCAGTCTCTTGGTACAGCTGGAAACAGAAGTCAGTTGCACTGAGTTCTGCAAAGGCCGAGTAAAAACAATTGGCAAATTTGGAAAATGCTAATATTAATCTAATATCATATATTATAAAACAATTTTCCAAATTAAAAGTAGAATAAAAAACACATAAAATAAAATAACTCAATTAAAATGACTCTTTTATGTTATATAGAAATTTAATATAACTTACTTTTAAGTAAATAAATATAAAATTGGCATACTGATTTAATCTAATATCATATATTATAAAACAATTTTCCAAATAAAAAGTAGAATAAAAAACACATAAAATAAAATAAATCGAAGTGAAATGACTCTTTTATCTTCTATACAAATTTAATACAACTTACTTTTAAGTAAATAAATATAAAATTGGCATACTAATTTAATCTAATATCATATATTGTAAAACAATTTTCCAAATAAAAGTAGAATAAAAAACACATAAAATAAAATAACTTGAAGTAAAATGACTCTTTTATCTTATATAAAAATTTAAGACAACTTACTTTTAAATAAATAAATATAAAATTAGCATACTCATTTAATTTTATAAAAAAAAATTCTTACTATAGGGTTGTCCCCACGACCCAGCCCACCGACCTAGTAGCCCATACCTTGAATACTTGAGGTGAGCTAAATCGAATTTTATAATTTTTTTTATTATTTAACCTAGCTAACACCCCTAACAGGTCAAACGTCAACTAAAAAAATTGAACGCACCCGCTTTTAGAAACCGATGAAATAAATAAGCAAATGGTGAAAGGTTGACAGGCAGACTGTCACTTTAAATGCTAGATAAAGAAAATATATATATTATATCTGAGCTTTCAGTCGTAGTACTATATTTTAGTTGTCATTTCTTACATCAAAGAAAAAACATGGCCCCTGAAATTTAACAGTGCAGTACAAAGTATGAGTTCCGTGCGCAGGCTAAAACAAACAGGTTTTTCATGTCAGCCCAGAGACCATCAAATTCGGGGCCTGTCGGGTATTTGTACTGTCCTAGCGCGCGGGCTTAAACAAGGAGTACTGTGATATTAATTTTTTCCTTTTGTAAGATGGAAAGAACATAATAATCAATGAGATTTATTAAAATTATTTTTTAATGTTGCATTCGTGTTTGGATTAGATTGTAAGAGTTGTTCGCATCAAAGTTTCGGATCACACTCCATGATCTATTATTAGAATGAAAGAGTTTGAAGAGAAAAGTGGTTAGTTGTAGATCAAGTATGAAAGAGTTCAAGGAGAAAAGTGATTAGTTGCAGATCAAGTAAAACTTTTCTCCTTGAACTCTTTCATGGTGATGATGGATAGCGTTGATGCAAAAAACTCACACAACTTAATCCAGAAATGGGTGTAACATTAAACGATATGGATTGTCAAAATTTGATATCATTAAAATTATTTTTGATAAGTAAGAGGTATTTTACACAACTCTGTCAAGTTATGATATTGCTATCAGGATTTAATCATGCAACTAACCACTTTTCTCCTTGAACTCTTTCATCTTGATGATGGCCAATAGCATTGATGCAAAAAACTCACGCAATCTAATCTAGAAATGGGGGTAACATTAAACGATATGGATTGTAGAAACTTGATATCATTAAAATTATTTTCAATAAGTAGGAGGTATTATACACAACTTTGTCAAGTTATGATATTGCTATCAGGATTCAACCATGTACTTTTTTGAGTCAAATTCATTGATTCATGTTTTATGAGTAATGATTCACAAGAACCTATCTCTCATGATAACAAATGACCCACTTAATGAGTGCTAAGTAGGCCATTCGTTATCATGAGAGATAGGTTCTTGTAAACCACTACTTATAAAACATGGATCAATGAGTTTGATTGGAAAAATACTAGTGGAATCCTGATAGCAATACACTGTGTAAAATACCTCCTACTTATCAAAAATAATTTCAATTAATCTCATTGATTATTATGTTTCACTTTCTATATTAACCTTCACAATCGAAAAAGGACAAAAAATTAATATCACAATGGACCATTTATTATCATGAGAGATGGGTTATTGTGATCCATTAGTCATAAAACATGGATCAATGAGTTTGACTGAAAAATACACATAACAATATTATAAAATCATTTTTAATTGAAAAAATTGCATTAGAATTTTTTAATCATAAATACAACAATAATAATCAATTAAGAAATGTTATGGGCAATAGTGATCTAAGTGAGCATGAGCAATTGTTCGTAGAATAACTCGTTCCAAATGTCAGGCAATCCTGGCAAACACCAATGGCTGCAATCACCAAAATTGTCTGGATGCTTCCGCTGCTCTGGCGTCAGCTTCTTCCCTCCTCTTAACCTATACTCTGCTGGATGTGCATCTTTGCGAAAATCTGATATGAGAGATACAGGATATTTCATCTTTTCCACCAACTCCTCCACTATTTTCATTCTTTCAGGATATGGATTCACGTATGACTCTTCAAGAATTGGGTCCCTTTCAAAATTACACTTGTGACCCTTTGGATTATTCCATTGTTTTGAACCGCAACTCAAACAATGCCAACACTCAATTACTTCTTTGTACAGCTAATTGTAATCAATACTCTATAAATCTTGTCTAAAGTGGGGAGAGAAAGGTGAGAAAGCTTTGGCTAGTTTACCTGAAATGCATGGGAGAAAATCCTCTGAAGAACACTTTGGTTTTAGTTGGGTCAATGTTTTGATCTATCATAATTACAAAATAAATTATTTATTGAATATAAGTTGTTGAAAAATACTTTAAGACGTAGACAATGAATATGTATGTTATATAGTCAATGTTGAAATTATTTAAATTTAATTGCATGTTATAATCAATGTACAAAGTATTTATATTAAATTGACATTACATAAATATTTGATGTGTTGATTATAACTACCAAATTGTTTAAACTCTCCCACTTAAAATTAATTGACATGTTAATTATAACTACCTAACCATTTAAACTCCCCCCACTTAAAATTCTACAACTACTATAAATTATTACATAAATAATTGATGTGTTGATTACAACTACCAGATTGTTTAATCCTTACCACTTAAACTCTCCCACTTAAAATTCTTCAACTACTATAAATTCTTTATATAACTTTGATGTTAAATAATTGATGTGTTGGTTATAACTACTAGATACCTTCCAATCTTCGACTTAATTTTTCCCGAATATAAGTCACATTGGGAAAATTCTGTCATTTGTGCCCTTTTCGTTTCTGTATCTGCCAGTCCATTCTCTGTTTCTTCCTTTGGAAGATTACTTTCCAGAACAGCTTCTTCTTCTTTTATCTATATTAACAAACTCTGTCACTTTCTCAGACTCTTGGGAACTGCTTCTAGTTTTGGATCCATCAATTTCATCATGGACGAGATCCTCCTACACACTGAAGGATGACTTCTAATTTAGATGTATATTTATTCAAGTTGTTTTAATCTGTTATAAGATAGAGATGTCCACATCTATGTAATTTAGTTGTTCTTATAGAATAATAATAATAATAACCAAACAACTATTCTATAATCTATACTTAATTTTCTTATTTAATAATTTGAAAAAAATCATTTACCTATTTTTTTATTATTTCATGTTGACAGCATTTAGTGTATAAATGAAACTATTATTTAAATTTTATTATATTTTCAATGTATTAAATTCTTGTAATAAAATTTTAACTATATTAAAATATGGTAAGTCTTATTCAAATATTAATTTGAGGCACAAATTTCAACTATATAAATTATGTAAGTCTTAATCAAATGTTAATTTGAGGCTTAAATTTAAACTCTATTAATGTTTTTGTTGTTGTTTGAATACTTTTGGACACCATTATAGCCATCATAATAATCCTCTATTGTGAGGTGGTAGGATAAATTAATATAAAAATGAATTATGCTTTCAATGATATAATTTTTTATAAAATTGTACTCTTGACTTTTAAATTGTTGATTTTTTGAAGAAAAAAAACTTACATTAAATATAGTTATGCAATATATTTAATAATTATATAATTACAAAAAAAATTATATTTATTGAAACTTAGTGTCCTATAATCCAATATCATTTTATTGATTCGGTGCAAAAAATGACTAGCAAGAATTTAAGTCACCTACAATTAATGACTAATAATTAACACAATAGTGATGAAAATCAACAATAAGTAAGCTATTTTCCGAATTCTAACTTGGATGGCGATTTTGTGCTCTGTTGGCTGAGCTAGGGCGTCCGTGCCCTAGCTCGCTCTCTGTGATTTCCTTGCTGGTGCGTCGTGGGGGGGTTTCTTCTGAGTTCAGGGTGTCGATCGGTTGTTTTCATTTATTTCCTTCTGGTATTCCTTGGTGCACAAAGGCAAGTGTTTAGCTTGCGCCGGCTGGTTTGGGCCTGAGTTTGTGCTGAGAGAGGTGGCGACGGGGTGTGATTTGGAGAGCTGTCACTTGGGGAGGCTTTGTCTGCCAGCCAGGCCCGTGTGGGGCTGAGTTCGCTGGACGTTTTTGTGGGTGTTTGGTGCCCAGCCATTCTCCATGGGCTGTGAGGTTTCCCGTTTGGTCATTGGGCATTTCCTTTGGAGGTTGAAACTTGTGAGTTTTGGTGGGCTGTAGGTAAAGCTTGAGGGGTATTATGTTAACCACTAGTGTGGTTTTTCCTCTGTCCTCTCGACCTAGTGGCTTGCATGCCCGCTTAGGGTCTCGATTGTGGGTTCATGTTGCGAGGGGAATCATCTGGGGTTAGTCCCAAGATGGACTTTCGATTAGCCTTTGGATCGAAGCCCTGACTAAGGGAGCGAAGGTTTTCGATAATAATTTGTTTATGCCGGTTCAACAGATGAATGGTGCTGGATCGTCTGGAGGATCTAGGATTACGAAAATAAATGGATTTCTGGAAAGATGTAAGGAAAGACCGAAATTGGTTATCCCGATGGAGATGTTGGCGGATGATATTGAATATTATTCAAAAAACTCCTTCTATTGTAAATTTATGGGTTTAAGATTCTCATTGCAATTTTTGGAATCTTGGGCTCAGAGGACGTAGCTATCGGAGGGTAAAATGGAGATTAGGCTCTTAGCGAATAATTACTTTATGGTTTCATTTGATTGCATGGCTGATCAGAATAGGATTTTCGAGGGGGGTCCCTATTTCTATAACCAAGTGGGTCTGTTTTTCAAGTCGTGGCATGCAGGCTTCAATCCGACTAAAGAGCTCCTGAATAGGGTTCCTGTGTGGGTTCGACTGCTATGGTTTCCAGTTGAATGTTGGCGTGAGGATGTTCTACATTTAGTGGCTTCAATGCTTGGTAAACTAGTTGGGTCTTCACAACAGACACAGTTTAAAAAGGTAATGACTTTTGCCCATATTTGTGTGGAAATTGATTTAAGCATGCCATTGCCAGATTTTGTGGAAGTGAGTGCAAGATCATATACATGGGTGCAACAGTTAGACTATGAAAATATGCCTTTTAGGTGTCGATTTTGTCATGAGTATGGACACTTGTAGCATAGGTGCGCTAGGGCTAAGCCGATGGGGACCCACTCTGGCCAAACCCCATGCAACCCACCTGGGGTTGATAAGGGGAAAGGGCATATTCCAGGTGATGGTAATGGGGATGATGGATATGTTCCTGTCAAAGCTCGTAATAGAAATCAGGGGCAAAAGAGGACTCTGGGGGAGAGGCAGGATGATGTTTCATTTAATAGGTTTGAGGTGTTGGACGATCTCAACCAACAGGAAGTGAACCCGGGATTGATGAACTTGGGTCAGGGAACTTTGGGTTCGAGAAAGGATGGGCCTTCTTTGGAGACTATGCAGGATGTGCAGGACATGGGTGTTGGGAAAATGGACACGGATCAGCAGTTGATTGTTCAAGCTGGGTTGGATCCTATGATTGGGGTTTTGACGAATGAGGGAGAGGGTTCTCCTTTGCCTATAAAGATTGGTGTAGAAGTTGGAAAGAGCTCTATGTCCTCTTCTTGTATGGGTATTCTGCAAAAGGATCCAAAGAAAGGGGTTGGTGAGAAGAATCCCAAGCTGGGTTGGAAAAAAGATTTGGAAAAGATTAAATCAACTGGGGAAACTCTGGTGGAGTCAGGGGCAGTTAAGACCCTGGATTTTCATTTCCTGTGTACCCAGAAATAATTTTTTTATCTTGGAATGTAAGGGGCTTGAACAGTGGCCCTCGACAAAAAGTTGTTCGGGATTTGGTTAGGAATCAATCTCCTGATGTTCTTTTTCTTCAAGAAACTAAGTTATCGGTGGAGAGTATGTTGAATATGGTACCTAAGTTGTGGAAGTATGGTGAGTGTCAGTGTGTTGGAGCTCACGGTGCGTCTGGGGGGGTGGCTTGCTTATGGAACCCATAGAGGATTTTCCCTCTCTGGTGGATGTCTTCTAAATTTTCTATTTCGTTGGTGGCCTCATGCTTTGTGACAGGAGAATGTATTCTCCTCTCTAATGTGTATGCGCCAGTTGATTATTTGGGTAAGCAGCTTCAATGGTCCCACTTTTGATATTTTCGTAGCCTAGCCCCCTTCCACCCATGGATTCTGGCTGGGGATTTCAATGCTATAGTGGAGTTATCTGAGAAAAGGAGTGGACTTGCTCGATTGGAGCCTTTTGCACTGCTTCTCAGGGATAACATTTATGAACTCAATCTTATTGATGTTTAGCCCAGTAATGGTCGTTTTACTTGGAATAATAGGCGGACTGGGGAGGATTGTGTTGCTGAGAGGCTGGATCGGTTCTTGGTCTCCTGTTATTGGGTTGGCGACTTGTGGTCTACCTCCTCTGAAATTTTGGATTGGAGGGGTTCGGACCACTGGCCTATCAAGCTTAGTATCATCTCTGCCTGAGCGCCTCAATCTCCTTCCTTCAAATTCCAGCTTATGTGGTTACGAGACTCTACTCTTTATGACCATGTGGATGTGTGGTGGAGGTTAGGAAGACCTGCTTTTGGTACTGCAATGTATTCCTTCATCAAGCTTCTTCAATTCGTCAAATATTAGCTTAAAAGGTGGAATCATCGGTGTTTTGGTAATATTTTTCATGAGAAGGCCAATGCCCAAGAAGAGTTAAATAATGTTATGAGATTGATTCGGGATAATGGGGTTTTAGAGGATCTTTTGAAAGAAGAGGCTAGGGCTTTGAAGGTGGTGGACGAATGTGAGCTACGTGAGGAGATTTATTGGAAGAAAAAGGCTCGAGTTGAATGGCTGCAGGAAGGGGACAAAAATACTACTTTTTTCTTTAATTTTGTGAAGGCCAGGAGGCATGGTAACTCCATCTCTGTGTTGGTTAATGACAGGGGGGATCGTGTTGTCTCATTCCAGGAAATCGTGACTGAGGCATCAAAATACTTTTCTACTCTTTTCAAAGAGGATTCACAAGGGGGTTCTGTCGAGGAGGAGCAGGTTCTTTCTTGTATCCCTCAGTTGGTTTCCCAGGAGGTGAATGAGTATTTGATGAGGGATATTTCCCTAGAGGAGCTGGAGGGGATTGTGTTTCAGATTAAGAGAGGGAAATCTCCTGGCCCTGATGGTTTCCCAAAAGAGTTCTTTCAAGATTTTTGGTATATCATAAAGTTGGATCTTCTGGCGGTCATTCAGGAATCCCAGAGGAACAAGTAGATGTTGTGTGCTCTTAATTCCACCTTCATTGCTCTCAATCCCAAGTGTGAAGGGGCAGAGAGGTTAACATAGTTTAGGCCTATATCTCTGTGCAATGTGACTTATAAAATTATTTCAAAGTTAATGGCTGAGAGATTGAAGAAGTGGCTTACAGTGCTGATTTCAGAGGAACAAAGTGGGTTTGTTGCGGGTCATCAAATTTTGGATGAGGTTGTTATTGCTACTGAGACCATCCACTCCATGGCTAGTTCCCATAAGAAGACAATGTTCATTAAGCTGGATATGGCTAAAGCCTATGATAGGGTTAGATGGTCCTTTCTTCGGAAGATCCTTGTTGCTTTTGGATTTTGTGAGGAATGGATCCAATGGGTTATGAGTTGTGTTACACCTGTTTCCTTCTCAGTTTTGATAAATGGAGATCATTCTGAGCTTTTTGGGGCTTCTAGGGGTCTTCGCCAGGGGGACCCTCTCTCTCCTTATTTATTCTTCTTGTTGAAGGTCTTGGATGTTTGTTGAAAAAAAATGTTGGGTTAGGCATCATTCAAGGTTGGCATTGGGGAGGAGAGTTACCTCCGCAGTCTCATTTGCAGTTTGTTGATGATACTGCCTTGATGGGGATGGCTACTGTCAGGGAAGCTACTTTTTTGAGATAGCTGCTAGATGTTTACCTTGTGGCATAAGGGAAATTGATTAATGAGGATAAATCTTCCATCTTCTTCTTCAATACACCTGCTCCCATTCAAAGAAGAAGTGTTAATAATTTGAGGTTTCCGATAGGGGTTCTCCCTTTTACGTATTTGGGCATTCCAATTTTTGTTGGTCGTCTTCCCAAGGGCTCTTGGCAGAATATCATTGATAAGTTTTGGGTGAAAGTTAATCATTGGAAAAATTGATGGTTATCTTTTGCTGAGCGGGTTTAGCTTCTTAAGTCGGTTGTGCAAGCACTCCCTACTTACAAATGTATGCTTCAGGTGGCTCCGGTGGGGTTTCTTAAGGAGTTGAATTCTCTTGAAAGAAAATTTTTATGGGTTGGAAGCTTGTCGTCCTCCAAGTGGAGCTTAGTCAAGTGGGAAGACGTGTGTAGTCCAAAGCAATATGGTGGTTTGGGTCTTCGTCAATCTACTTTCTTCAGAGTGGCTATGGCTGCTAAGCTTTTTTGGAGATGGTGTGTGCAGCAGAATCAGTTGTGGGCTAGGATATTATTTCATAAGTATTTTCCTGGCATCCCTCGGCGTGATCTCCTTAGGTACCCTCTTGAGGGGAAAGGTTCGGTGATTTGGAGTACTCTTCAAAAGGGTGTGAAGCTCATTAAGGAAGGTCTATTTTGGATCTGCCGACGGGGTTCAGAAGTTCTTTTTTGGTCAGACTCTTGGGATGGTTCCCCTCCGCTTATCTCTCAGTTTCCTCACTTGCTTCCTTTGAGCCAGAGATTTCTTGCGGCTGGTTGGTCTAGGGTGAGTGATTTCAAGTCCCTTTCTTTTTATGGTCAGTTGGAGAGGGCTTGTTGGAAGGATCCCACACAGTGGCCGAATTTGGGTGAGGAGGAAGGCAAAGCCAAGCTCAACATGAATCTTTGCAGTAGGCATTGTAGATCTCTACTTGATGAGGATATTATAGCTTGGAGTCATAATCCCAAGGGGATTTACTCTGTTGCTTGTGGGTATCCGGTGTTATTGGCTCAGAATTTGGTTAGGGTGGAGGTTCAGTGGTGGAAGAGGGTGTGGAGTAAGCTATCATGGCCCAAATGTAATTGCTTTGTGTGGACTTTAGCGTGGAATAGGTGCTTGACCTGGGATAACATTCATAAGTGTGGTTTCCAAGGGCCTTCGGTTTGTGTTCTCTGTGGGAAAGAGGAAGCAGATTCCTCACATTTTTTCTTCCGATGCCCCTTTGTTGTTCAACTTTGGCATTGGTGGTGGGAGGTTTGGAAGCAACCTTGTGTTCATGCTTCCTCGTTGGTGGAGTTCTGGGATAGTTTGGGAAGACCCCCCTCGTTGACTTCCTTTTTGCAGGATGTTTGGTATGTTGGACCTACTTTTCTTCTTTGGCAGACCTGGTTGGAGCGAAATCGCAGGATATTCCGTGGGGTTAAACTGGTGGGTCAATAGGTTTGGATGCGTATATTAGGTATGATACAAGAGTTAGTTGTGGCTAAGATTGAAGAGTTTTTTCCCCTGGGGAAAGGAGATGCTGAGTTGGTGGATAGATAGGGTCTTCAAGGGAAATATACTCTTCTTTTGGTGGGTCCAAGAGAAGCAGGCATGGGACCAGGAGAGTGCAATGGATGGGTATGTGGTTGCCTCCTCCGGTTGGAGTCTTGAAGATCAATTCTAATGGTTCTTCTCATGGTAATCCTGGGCCTGTTGGGATTGGTGGGGTCGGCAGGGATTCTGGAGGTTCAGTGATATTTATTTTCTCTATCCATGAGGGGGAAAAAACTGTTAATCTTATGGAGGGCTTGGCGATTCTTTATGATGTAGAGTGGGCCCTTGCTTTGGGATGGCAAAAGGTTATTTGTGAAGCGGATTCACAAATCTTGATTAATCTGTTGAATGAAAGAAAGATGTATGATATTAATTGGTAGAATTGGCTTCAATTGTTCAGCGTATTCTTCAGGTTAGCTCCAGGATGGAGGTAGTTTCATTTGTTCATATCCCAAGGGAGTGGAATCAGGTTGCTAACTGCTTGGGTAAATGGGCTTCTGAGCATGATACTGGCTGGAAGATTGAGGATTGTATGCAAGTTTTCCCTGAGTTGCGGCAGGATTTGGATAGATTCCTTGAAGAGGATTGAAGGATATTGGAAGATAGTTGATTTTGTTTCTGTACTTGCTTTGTTGCTTCTTTTGATTCTTGGGGCATACTCCCTTTGTTTTGGTTGTAATGTTCTTATCTAATTTTCAATAAAGTTTTTACCCCTTTTTAAAAAAAAATAATAATTACCACAATAGTGCACTATTTATGCAATCTAATAGCCAATATCCTTCACTCCAACTACAATTTCAAAATGTCTAGCAAGAATTTAAGTCATCTACAATTAATGACTAATAATTACCACTATAGTGCACTATTTATGCAATCTAATAGCCACTATCCTTCACTCCAACTACAATTTCAAGAATCAAATCACTCATATGAACCAAATACAATGTGGTTAAACACATTGTTGATCCAAAAATTATACTCTAGTGACTTTAATTTGGAGCTATTTAAGTTTACAAATTAGCATATTCTAACTCTATTGTTTTTTTCAACAAAAAATTACTATGTTACAATTCTTATCTCCACGTAATGCATATTGTTAAATGCTTGATTGTAATTTGTGAATTTTAAATGACACTCTATTGTATGCCTTAGGATTAGAATGTTCTTTTTGTTTTATATAGGTTGTTAAATAAAATTGGAATTTGTGAATTTTAAATGACACTCTATTGTCTGCCTTAGGATTAGAATGTTCCTTTTGTTCTATATAGGTTTGAGTCTAAAATAGTAAAGTGTCCATCTTAGAAATTCTTTTGAAGGGTTACCATTATATCACATTGGAATGTTTTCTTTTAGGTCAACTCACAATAATGTATGCACAATTGAAATAATATTCTTGGATATTTTGCACAATAGTGTGTCTCACTTTCAACTTTGTTGAGTTACTAAAATCAACATTCAACATATTTTTTTCCATTATATCAAAGAAATTATAGATAATTCAAAGATGATGGGTATATGATAAAAGATGTGACACAAAAAAAGATACCACTTTCTTTTTTTATGCTTGAAATGAGCATTTGGCGAGCGTCAAATTTAGTGCTCACCAAATGGTTTGGATGACCAAACCAAGTTTGGCGAGTGCCAAATTTGACACTCACCAAATTTGAAATATGTTATAAAAACAAAAAACTTAAAATTTCTTTTCATTTTTCTTCTCTTCAACCTATGACCTGCGTACTTTTTGCTCCTCAACTTGTGCTCGCCAAAATACATTACCATTTTTTTGCTTGGAGGTTGTGAAATCTTCATCAAGATGTCACCAAGACGCCGAGGAGGTCGAAGAGGTAAGTATCTCTACTTTTTTAGTTTCAAATTTTGATTAAATTATAGATTGAATTAGGTTTTTTATTAAAATTTATTTTAATTTACAGGAAATGATATTCCACCCCCAAATGTTCAAAATCCTCCATCTCCTCCTTATGAAGACCCTCTTGAATAAGTGAACTGTAGATTTTTGGCACCTTGCACCTTTCCAGCTCTTCTGGGGTTTTTCACCTAAAAGGAGAGAGGTAGGGCCAAAAATGCTAAAGGATTCATTCAAATTATGTTATGCGTGATGCTATATGAAAGAAATGCAATTAAGTGATCTATATGACTGAATTTGAATCCAAAACTAAGATTTAAGTTATGCTGGAAAACACACTGTGATATGCAAACAATGAACTAAAAGATGAATGAATGCAAAATAAAAAGAGAAAGGCTGAATCAGAGTGCACCTGGGCAAAATTTGAGGAATCTGGAATATTCTGAATGCTATATGAGAAATACTAAAAATCAACAGTGCGATTCATTCACCCAGGGTGGCGAATTAGTCCTGCTATTGGTGAAAAACTATTGGGAACCAGTTTCTGATTGTCGAGATTCAGAATTTGACAAAACTTTGATTTTTAGTTTTAAGGTGGGACTCATTCGCCATAGGTGGTGAATTGGTCCTCTCCCAAAATTCTAAGAAATCAGGAGACAACTCTGCAACACCAGATCTGGAAATGTCTGCTTGTCAGGTTGCCAAAGTCAATTTTGCAGGAAACAGATAGAAAACCTTCTCTAAGCTTGAAATATGATTGATTTAACTTGAAGCACCTAGTTAACTTGTTGACCAATCTTCAATCACCTAAATGCTTGTTAAATTTGCACACAAAAGTCTGCAAACACACATGCAAGAGGGGAAAAATGGTTGAGGGTTAACAAATAGGGGTTTTCCTTGGTCAAACCCCACTTTGGTAATCAAAACCTTAATGAAATAATGAAATGCAAGAGAATAATAAACAAATAACATGCAAGTTTATGCTATCAACTTACCAAACCCTTGTTGATGAAAATATGAAGTTGTATTAATGGATGCTCCAAAAATGCTTGATTAGTGCTTGATTTGATGTTGTAAGATGCTTGAATGCTTGAGATTGCTTGAATGTGATGTGAGAATGTGGATGTAAAATGAGGTGAAAATCACTTATTTATGCAATCTTGTGACTTAGTAACCCGTTGATACCTCATCACAGGCTGACATCAAGTGATTTTGAATAAAAACCCGAAAGAAATTTTGAATTTTTTTGAATTTGGAGCTAATGGGGACTCATTCACCACCCATGGCGAATGGGTCCCACCTAGGAGCTTACAATGAGTTTCGGGAATTAAGTCATGTTTAATGTTGTTTGTCGGTTTTACATTAAAAAATCCACTTAATTATGCTTTATAAGGGCATAAAGGGGTAAATAAAGCATAAGAAAGGGATAAATAGTGAAGTTATGCCTAGAAAAGTGTGAAAGCTTGTTACAAGACTTTACAACACTTCAAAATAGGACTTGATTAGTGATGAAAAGGTGATTTTTAGGTGAATTGTAATGAATAGAGTCTAGAAGAGTGTAGAAATTCTTTACAACACTTCACAACACCTTCACTTGAGACGTCATTATTTGAATTTTAGGGACCTAAATATGCATGTTCAAGTTATGTTACATCATTATATGAATTTTGCTTGTCCATCTTGTTTTGTTGATTCTTCTGCTTCAATGACTTGCTTTGCTCTTGGATATAACTTTTTCTCTTGTTGTTGGTCCCAATGAGAGGGTGGAAAAATATGTGGATGAAGATTCATGACATGGCTAGTTGTAGTGTTGGTAGCAGTTTTATTATAAGGACTCTTTGCGCTCTCTATGTTGATGCTTGCATTAGATAAAGTTGCCCCCGATATGATAGAGGTATCACCAATATGTTTAGATCCTTTACTTGTTGAATAACCAAGACCTTAATGCTTAGGATTGCCAATAATTTGCATTGGAAATAAGATACCCTGTTCATGTAGGTCTAATCCTTTGTCTTGATGTTGAGAAATTTTATTTTCCATCGGATACATGTTTTACCTTGGAAGCAAGATGCTAATCCTTCTTTGCTTTGTTGTGGATCTTCAAATGTGATAGCTTTTTCATTGGTAGAATCCTCCATATATGCAGGACAACTTCTTGATTGATATTTTCAACTTGATCCTATGAAATATCATATTCTAATGGCCCTTCAAAATATATTGGTGCTTCTTTGACTAGTCTATACCCACCACTTTGCTGCTCAGGATTTTCATTATCTTTGTTGATTTAAGGATATTGTGCTCCATATTTTCATGCTTGATGTCTTCAACCTTCCTGGAGGATGTTTCTGATCTCAATTCTTCTTCTTGATCACTTTCTGATAGGTCTATAGATTCTGCTAAATCTTGATCATGTGTACAAATGTGAAGAGTAGGTGACTCTTGTTCCATGGTAATGATATCAAGAGTATGAGACTCTTGTTTTGGAGGAAGATCATCTAAATTTTCATTAGGAGTAAGAATCTCCTGGGTAGATGTATGTGTGCTTGGCATATGGATGTGTTCTTTTGGAAAGCCTTGGATGTCTTGGAAGATATCTACCAAGTCACTGTAATATTTTGATGGTAAGGTTTCTTGATCTTGACTTTGTATGGTATTATCTTTGACATGATTTGGTTCACATTCTTGACATGGATCAATTTCAAAGAAAGGATTGCCTATTAAAGATCCTTGGATTTCCTCAAATTGTGGGCATATGGGCTCTTGGCTTATATTTTATGTATTGGGTATAAGTGTTAGCTTAGGAGTCTCTTGATCATCAATATGTGTTGTCATGAGACTAGATGATGTCAATATGTCTAGGATAGGATCATTGCTATCCTTGGGTGATTGAGTTTGACCATTCTTGGGAATAACTTCTTGATGTATGTCCTCTTTCTCACTAGATGATGTAGAGACATTGTCAATGTGATCGGTGATAGATAGCTCTTGATCATTGCTTTCAACTTTTGAGGTTGAGAAATTTTCATTGTTGTCATTTGTAGATGGACCTTTAATAGCTATTTCTCCTTGATCAATGAGGTCTTGGATGAGGTTTTTGAGTGTAGGACATCTATTCGATAGGTGACCCTTGATTTTGTGGAACTCACATTGTTTGTACTTGTTATACCAAGGGAGTTTAAAGCTTGGTTCACCATAAATTGGACTGTCATTGATCTTGATAAGTTCCTATTGTACTAGTTCATGCATGATTACCTCTAAAGTTTCTTCGAAAGGAGTGAATTTTATTTCTTGTCGGTAATCTTTCCTCTGTGGTTTTTCTAGATTGTTTTGCTCTTTATTTTGCTGAACTCCTTGATACGACAATTGAGGTACATTATGATATTGCATTTGATGTACACCTTGGTGTTGTGGAACTTCTTAATATTGTGGATATTAAGGTGTTTGTGGGATAATGTTTGTTTGTTGTGGATATGTAATGTTCCAACCTTGAATAAGGAATTGATGATATGTTGTATTTCATTTTCGTTTAATTTCCTCAAGATCTCTCTTAATTTTATCTAGGGAAATTTGATGTTTTTGATTTATTCCTTGATTGTGATTTTGAAATCCTTGATGTTGTTGCCCTATTTTATGTTGTGGCCCTTGATAAGAGTAATTTGGGTAATAGATCGACATGTTTTGAGGATGTTTTGATACTCAATACCCTATCATAAGGTCACTTGGTTTATATTTCCAAGAGGATCATACCTATGGCCATGCGGGTCTTATGATTGCTATGTTTTATTTTTCTTCCTCTTTGTTTAAGATGATTGATGCGGTGAGAAACTGATGGGGTGTTTAATTTTTCTCAAATATAAAGTTTCTCAAACTACTTATGATGTCAGTTTGGGCACCCTCAATGTGCATGAGACTAGGTTTAATCGGTGCTATAAGGCCTGGTTGTTGAACAGGAGTTGTGGGTTGCTAAATGGTCATAAGGTGTGATGGTGTTGTGAGGTGGTTTGCTATGAAACTCAAAAACCCTAAGGCTTGAGTGTTGTTTTGGAATGTAGCTACTTTTTGAAAATCAAAATGCTAAAGAACTAGGGTCGATATTCCACTTCCTGATCTAGAGGATATGTTGTGGAAAAGATACTTGAACTATCTGTGAGTTCCAAGTAATTGTTGATATCATAGATTTTTTTGAGTCGAGGAATGATCCTAATGTTTTGTTGGATTTTAATTTCAAATAAGTAGTATGGGAATAATGAGTGATAGACTTTGTGACCAATTTGGTTTTCCAAGTATCTTCAAGCAATGACCTTATAAGCTATCTACTATTGTAACCTCTTTGTGTTTGTTTCCTTTGTGTTCTTGAATATGGCAAGTGATATAATAGCATTGGACTGACTCACAAGCATGGACTTTCTATGACCTGAATGTCTATAGCTCAAGTTGTGAAATCACGACACCCAAGCCATAGTTACCAAAGTGTTTACTTTGATCAATGCAACCTGAAAATAAAACCAAAATGTTTGAAAACCTTTAAGGATAAATCCTTTCAAGGAGTGCAAACATAAGTATTTTTTCTCAAGTATACACTAACTCAAAGGGTTTGTGATTTGACCATCTTGTTCAATGTTTGTTTTGATGTGTTCTTTTTCTTTAAATCAAACACAAAATTTGATGTCACAATTATTTTTGAATGTAATTGGATAAGTTTAACATTAACAAGAAATTACAACCTTAGTGGAGAGAAACCATCCTCTTAGGTGGGCCTGCCCCATGCTCTGAAGAGATGAATTTACATGCGACTTATGGCATGGGCCTATAGTCGAACTTGGCAAGTAACTTCTCAAAAGTAAATTCTGATGCACCACTTTTAGAGAATGTTTTGGATAAATAGGGTGGCTTCTAAAACAATTGGCTCTTAGTCATGTTCTGTGGATATTATTTTCGGGCATGTACACATGTAGGGTTTTGTTCAATTAAGAACCTTCCAGCCCTTTTAGTTTTTTACGCATCACAAGGATATTGAGGAAGAATACGTCAGTATAAGACATCCACACTCGGCGAGTGATGAACTTTCCTCACACTCACAAAATATTTATATAGCGGTCCAAAAGAAAAGTACCACTTGGGTCGCCTATGAGTTCTCCAGCATGGGATGTGTCTCAATAGGCAGGCCCTCTAAGAAGGTAAAACTTTAAAATAAAGGCGAAGCTCAAAATTGTTCTTCACTCACCCAAGATCGCCAAAATGGTGCGAGGGGAGAAGAAAAAACACTTTAGCTTGCCAATCAATGCATGCACAGAAGACAATTCATTGCAAATTGATTCATTTTAAACACCTCGAGCGGTGTTATCCCCAAGAATATGTGAGTAAAAATCAAATGTTCTTTTTATCTTTGCACCAATTGAAATGTTTAGGACATCAAGCAATTAAGTTAGCAATGGTGTGAAAATAACAAAAACATTTTGTTCATTTTAAGCCCCAAAGTTGAAGTGTTTCTAAGAAAATCAGGCCTAGTCATTAATGGTCAACAAATATAAATCATTTGTGCATCAACAAAGTGAAAAAAAGTTTTGTGCTCTTTTTATGTACCAAATTTAAAGTTTCCTAATTATGAAAACATGAAATGTGTTCATTTTTAGAGCCCAAAATTGAAGTGTTTTATGTTCTTTTTATGAGCACCAAAAGAGAATTCCTACTTTAGAAAACTTCAAATGGTTTATTTTAACAACACCAAATCAAGTGTGAGAGTTGTTGTTCATTTTAGAGCACCAAAAGGAAGTTCCTACTTTAGAAAGCTTTAAATTTGCTGATTTAAGATAGTACCAAAATCAAAATGTGAGAGTTGTTTGTTAATGAACTAATGCACCAAAAAGGAAATTCCTAACTTAGAAAGCTTAAGAATGGTGAACATTTTAGCAACACCAAATCAAATGTGAGAGTTGTTAATTTTAGTGCACCAAAAGAAAGTTCCTAAGTTAATAAAGAAAATGCTTGTGGATCTAAAAGCAACTTGGATCGATCGTCTTCCATACATAAAATAAGTTAATGTGTTTCAAATCTTCCATAAAACCCATTAGTTCCTACAAAACAAGAAAACATTAGCAAGGAGGTTCATTACAATAGTGCAGGATCTGTGCATTTGTCTTCCAGAGAAAATGCTTAGAAAAAATTCAAAAGCTCATAATTTTTTTTTTTGCAAAAGCTTGGAATTTCTGGCAAAAGCTTAGATTTTTCATACAAGTGGGTGATCCCACAATAGTGGTTTACAATTTTTGGCCAAACTGGACACTGAAATTATTATTTTTAACTAAATCTTCACATTAGGGCACCTATAGCAGCCATGAAGAATTTGAAGATGATGCAAACTAAAGTCTCGTCACATTTTGTCCGTAGATTCTAAATATATTTTTTCAAATTTTTGGAATTAGATTGCACTTCTTTTCCATCTCCCCTAAAACCGATTTTTTTTCAAAAACAACATTTTTAAAAAGTGAAAGCAAGTATAGCATAACTTTTTTCCATTAAGGATAAAATTATAATTCTTTTGAATTTAGATTCATAACTCATTATCTAGTGTTTCCCTTGGTTAGATAGTTTTTATTGAATACTTTTTTCTTTAATCAAGTTTGAAGTCAAACCAATTACAATTCGGACATATGGCAGAGTAGCATAACTTTTTGTATATATTTAGAAATTCTTTTTTTGTTGGATCAAGGACTTCAATATCTAGTGCACTCATATTTTTCAAATTTTTTTGATAATGCTGCTATTTTCCACATGTGCAGAATAGAGACCTTCATTTTCGATGAAAAACCTATGTTTAATAAAACTAAAAAAAAAATACATAATAAAACCAAAACATATTAAAATTATATTCATTGGATAGCTAGTTTCGAGGACTACCTGATTCAGTTGGGTTTGTGAAGATTAAGTCCATTTCATCCTCAACTTAGAGCCCGAAGTACCAAAATTTAGGGTTTTTTTGTGTCTCAGGGGGGGATGAGGAATAAGGGGGATTCGAATGAACCCATAGGGGTTCGAGCGAACCCCTAGGGGTTCTTTCGAACCCTGGTTCATTCGAACCCTGGTTCATTCGAACCCCCCTTTTATAATGGGTTTTGTTGGCTTTTTGGCGGAAAGCATTAAAAGGGTTCGCTGAACCCAGGTTCTAGCGAACCCCTAATGGGTTCGAGTCAAACCAATAGGTTAAATACGAACCCCCTAAAATCAATTTTTTCCATGCATTCATTTTTGTGATTTTTCCTTCCTCACTTCAATTGTAAACCACTATTGTGGCTTCACCCAAGTGCAAACTTCGAGAAAAAGAAAAAACATGTTTTTTTGAGCATAAGTGTTGTTTTGAGAGAAAAGGCGCCATTCCCATGGAAAAGGCACTAATCTTTGTGGAAAAAACTCCAAATTTTTGGCAATCAAAAGTGAGCTTTTGTTGGGCAGTCCGTGAAATGTCTCTGAAAGCTCCCAAAACCCTGTAACTTGTAACTTAGCTCATAAAAATGTTAGTGAGGAGGACCTAGGCCCCATCGGGCGTGTTAGAATGTGTGAGGGGGAAGGAATCCATCAAGAAATATGTGATTTAAACAAGTTCAAATGCAAGATTGAAATAAAAAACTAATCTATTTCAAAACACTTAATCTATCCTATTCCATCACTCATGAAATGTGAAAATCTAAGCTATTTGAATGAAATGAGATCCTAAGATTAACAAAATGAATTCAAATAACAAATGAAGAGATTACCATCCCATGTTGGAGTGTATTTGCATGATGTTGGGTTGTTCGTATCATTGCAAAGCCTCCATTGCTTGTACACAAAAGCTTGATGATTGATGCTTGTTCTTGAAGAAATGATGAAGCTCTATCAATGGTGATCTTGAAAGAACTTCGTTGCATAAGGTAAGTTGAAATTTTGATCCTAATTTGTGAAGAGAAAGGCTTGTTATATAGAAAAAGAAATTTTGAATCGATGGTCAAGATCGAGTTGGAGAATATCCTGATCAACGGTCAAAATGAGTTGAGAGGATTTAGACATGAGGAGATTGTGCAAAGTTGATTGCACAATTAGGGTGATTGAAGAATAGATTGGCTAACTTTAGAATTTTGATTGCTTAGTTAGCAATTCATTGATCAGTTAGCATTGAGTTAGGAATTAGATGGTTGAGTTAGCAAAATTAGATTGCTTTGTTAGCAAAATAGATTGCTTAGTTAGCAATCCATGATTTCCTCAATCAAAAAGTGGGTGAGGGATATTAATTAATTAATTAATTAATTCTAATTTTATTTTTATTTTGATGTTTTGCTAATTTGAAAAGTTTGAATATTTTGATTTAATTATTCAAATTTTGGAGGGAAGTATGATAATTAAATTAAATTATGATTTAATAATTCAATTAATTTTGAGGAATAAGGTGAATTAGTGGCGTAATCAAATAATTAGTGTTGTTTTACTAATCGGGATGAAATAAGATAAGATTAGGACTTTATTAAATAAATGTAATTTGTTTAATTAATCGAAATGATGAAATGTGAATTAATCAAATAATGTTGTATCATTTGATTAATAGTAGAATTAGTGTTTTGGATGTCGTTCGATGCATTGTGAGATGATTTTGAGACGATCTGAGATGTTTCAGAGATGTTCTAAGTTGATTATGAGATGTTTTGATATGTTTCAGGTTGATTCAGAGTTGTTCAAATTTGTTTTAGGGTCATTCTGAGACATTCCTAGTTGATTCAAAGTTGTTTCGATTCATTTTAGGGTTGTTTCAAGACATTCTGAGTTGATTCAGTGTTGTTTTGAGTCACTTCAGGGTCGTTCTGAGACATTTCGAGTTGATTCAGAGCTGTTCTGAGTCATTTCAAAGTCATTTTGAGACGTTCCGAGTTGATTCAGAGTTGTTCTGAGTCATTTTGGAGTCATTCCAAGATGTTCTGAGTTGATTTAGATTTGTTCTGAGTCGCTTAGGGGTCATTTCGAGACATGAATTTGTGATAAGTGTCAAGTCAATTTTACATGTCTACAGTGGTAAGGCTAGTCACACCAAAAAGACTATCATTCCTATAAGAAGGCACAAGAGAAGGTTAGAGACAACAAGGCTAATGTTGTCTATGACAACTCTGATAGTGTTTTGATTTTATCTGTAAGTGAAATCACTTTAGATTTGTGGGTTTTAGAATCAGGCACATCTTTCCATGCTACCTTTTTTACGGATGCCTTCTTAATTTATCAAGGATAACTTTCAAGAATGTTTACTTGGGGGATAAAAAATCTTTGGAAATCATTTGTAAAGGTGATGTTCTCTTACAATCCAAGAATGGAAGCACATGGATTTTGCAAGATGTTAGACACATGTTCCAAAACTCAAGAAGAATCTGATTTCTATAAGCTATCTTTTTTCACAAGGCTGCAATACTTCTTTCTTTCCAGATTCATGGAAAGTTACTAAGGGTGTCCTGCAGATTTCCAAAGGAGATAGAGTGGGCAACTTATATATTTTTGAGAATGAATCTCAAGTGGGAGCTGCTATGTCACTGATGGACAACAAGACCATACTTTGGCACCAACGTCTTGGACATATGTGTAGGAAAGGCCTTGAAGTGTTGATCAAAAGAGATCAATTACTGAGTTTGAAATTAATGGATTTGGAATTTGGCCAACATTGTCTTTATGACAAACAAAAGACGGTCAGCTTCCTGAAGACGGGTCATGGAAAGAATACCTCATGTTTGGAGCTTGTTTACTCAGATGTCTTTGAATCGACTGAGGTAACCTATCTTGGAGGGGCTAACTATTTTGTAACTTTCCTTGATGATTGCACTAGGAAGGTTTGAAATTTTATGCTTAATAGGAAATCTAAAGTCTTTAGTAAATCCAAAAAATTTAAAGCTTTAGTTGAAAATCAGAGTGGGCATAAGATCAAATGTTTGCAAACAGATAATGGTGGAAAAAATTTCTCCCTAGAGTTTGATAATTTTTTTGTGGAAAATGGTATTCGAAGAATCAAAGTTGTTCCTTTTACACCTCAAGAAAATTGGGTTGCAGAGAGGTTAAATAGAATAATTTTGGAGAAAACACGTTGTACATTTTCTAATGCTGGATTGGGAAAAGAGTTTTGGGTTGAAGCTTGCAACACAACGGTTTATCTCATTAATCGGAGCCCATTATCCTGATCGTATTTTGGTATTCTAGAGGAAGAGTGGTTTGGAAAGTGAATCTCCTATTTACATCTTTGGGTATTTAGATGTGAAGTGTTTGCTCTTGTTCCCAAGGAGAAATGATCCAAACTGGATCCTAAATCACAGAAGTGCATTTTTGTTGGTTATGGCGAAGATCAGTACGGATTCAGGCTATGGGATCCTACCATCAATAAGATTACTCGCATCAAGGATGTGGTTTTCAATGAACACATTTTTCCAGCTTTGCAAACATAGGTAGTAGACACTAAGGAATATGTGCCCTTCTCTACATTTGAAAATATTCACTCACATGGGTCACCTGGAGGTAATTTGTAGTCAGCTAGAGTAGGTGGAATAAATCATTCACCCACCTCTATTTTATCCCCTGCCCCTTCTACGTCATCATCTCTATTTTCTTTGAATGATGAAGGAGGTATTACTTTGGTGCCTCCTCAACTAGAGCTTTCACCGCCCAACACAGCCTATACTTGGTCTGTACAAAATGGCGATGCAAAATCTTTGTTTGATCATCCCTCATATGTTTTTTTGCAACCTTCTGGGAGTGAAACGCTGCCTCCACAAGTCTTTGTGCAGCCTCCACAAGTATTTGTGCAACCTCCACATGCATCGATGCCTCCTCTACCCACTACGCAACCTCCAATTCTCCATGTGCAAGCTCCAATTCATGTTGTGTAACCTTCAAAACTTATTACACAACCTTTATTACATTCAACACAGCCTTTCTTACCTCTTACACAACCTTCTCAAGCTTTTTCGCAACCATCTTTAGGTCTTATGGAAGTTTCTTCACATGTTACATAGCCCATAAATTCTTCAATTGGTGACTTTGCACAAGCACAAGGAAATGTGTAGGCACAGGGGACTGTGCAACTTGGAGACATACAAAGGAAAAGTTTGAAAGAAAATGTTCAAAACAAAGGTAATTTGCAAACTGAAATAGAAAATGTTCAAAGTCAATAACAAAGAATATGTTTAGAAGATTCAAATGTGCCACAACAGGGTCCTCATTTAACGAGGTCCACCCCAGAGAGGAGACGTCCTCCTAAGTTTTCAGATTATGAATTGTTATATTCAGAGGAGGTTGAGCCTGAACTTTTGATTTTTGATCAACCTAAACTAGCTACTTTCAAAGAGGCTTGCAAGGAAATTGATTCTGCGAAATGGCAAGAGGCAATGCAAGATGAAATGAGTTCGTTGTAGGCTAATAATACTTGGGATTTAGTGTCGCTTCCACCTAATCAAAGACCCTTGAATAATTGTTGGGTATACTTGAGTTGAAAGAAGAGGATGCAGGAAAGAAACATTATCATGCCAAACTGGTTGTAAAGGGGTATGATCAACATAAAGGCATAGATTTTAATGATATTTTCTCCCTAGTTGTGAGAATGAATATAATCTGAGCAGTTTTGGGATTGGCTGTAGTTTGGAATCTTGAACTTGACCAGTTGGATGTCAAGACATCCTTTCTACATGGTGATGTTGATGAAGAGTTGTACATGGAGCAACTGGAAGGTTTTAAAAATCAAGGACATGAACATCTTTATTGCAAGTTGAAGCACAACTTGTATGGGCTCAAGCAAGCCCTGTGACAATGGTATCTCAAGTTTGATCGCTTCATGATTGAGCAAAAGTTCTTAAGGTGTGAATTAGATCCATGTGTCTATTATAAGCAGCTTCCTAATGGTGAGTTTGTTATTCTCTTGTTCTACGTTGATGACATGTTGGTAGTTGGTACTAGTACGAGGATTTTTTGTGAATTGAAGGCACATTAGTTGGTACTAGTACGAGGATTTTTTGTGAATTGAAGGCACATTTAACTAAGATATTTTCTATGAAATAATTAGGCACAACTAAGAAGATTTTTGGAATAAAAATCACTAGGGATAGATGAAAGAAGGAGATCATGTTGTCACAAAAGGCATACATTGACCAGGTTGTAGAAATATTTGGTATTGTTGATGTGAAGGTTGTTTCTACTCCTCTTGCTACCCATTTTCATTTATCTTTTGATTTGTGTATAAAAACTCAAGAGGATAAAGAGTTCATGGAAGGCATTCCTTATAAATCTGCAATTGGTAGTATTATGTATGCTATGGTCTCCACTCATCCCGATATTGCTCATGCAATGGGAGTTGTGAGTAGGTTCATGAGAAATACCGGAAAGCCTCATTGGGAAGTAGTCAAGTGGATATTAAGGTATCTTAAAGGCACTTCTAATTACATGCTTTATGTTTTGGTGGCAATAATATACAACTACAAGGTTTCACTGATTCTGATCTTATCAAAGATTTAGATAAACGGAGATCTACTACTGGCTATGTGTTCATGTTTGTTGGAGCTGCCATTAGTTGGGTCTCGAGGCTGCAACATTTTGTTGCTCTTTCTTCTTCTGAAGTTGAGTATTTGGCTCTTTTTGAAGGTGCTAGGGAGATGCTTTGGTTACAGTGATTGTTTAGTGATTTGAGATGTCAACAAAGTGATTATGTTTTATTTCGTGATAGTCGTAGTGCCATTTTTATGGCTCACAATCATTCATCTTAGTGTCGTTCTAAACATATTGACATACATGCTCATTTCATTCGTCATGTGGTTGAAGAGGGCAACTTACAAGTTGCAAAAATTGACACAAAGGTCAATCTGACAGATATCTTGACCAAGGTTCTTCCCAAAGAGAAGTTCAAATGCACCAAGACTTCTCTTGGTCTTGTTAAGAAGTAACAGTATGTTTAGAGTAGGGGAATGTTTGGCGAGTTGCAGCATCCATTGGACTTCAAGTGGGAGATTGTTAAGAGATGAAGCCCAATGGACACATTGCTTTTCCCTCCAATTATTTATTTATTCACATTCTTCTTTGGTGTGAAATGTAACATTATATATGCTACAGATTTCATTGTAAATGTTATTGTTGAGAATAATAAAATTCCTCTACTTAGTGTGGATGTAGCCATATTTTGGTGAACCACGATAAATACTGGTGTCTTGTCTTTATTGTTTTTCTTATCTATTTTATACTTTATTTGTTGCACCTCTATTTTGCTCTTCTTTTATTCACAAAAGTAAACTTAGATCAATTTAGATTTTTTCCAAGTAAAGAAATTAACTATTATATGATTATTAAATATTTGCATACATATTTAAAACATAAAGCAATGCAAATGAAAAAGAAAGTTACCATCAAATTGACAAAAAATATTGCAAATGGAAATAGAATGTTCCCAACTAGTTGTCAAATCAATATTTATCTGACATGTATGTGATAAGTGAGCTTTTAGAAGCTTTTATTTATATTTTGGAGGCTTTAAACATTAAATTGCAGCTAGTTTCCCATTAAATGGTAGGTGAAATTTGTTTTCCAACAACTTAATAGTAATTTGAAAGCGTGAAACTTGTTTCAAACTCAAATCTCACATTATATTTAGCCTATAGACTAATAATAATCAATTAATAAGAAATGTTATGGGCAATAATATACTTTTCACAATGAGATGGGACGATCTAAGTGAGCATGAGCAGTTTTCCATAGAATAACTCGTTCCAAATGTCAGGCAATCCTGGCAAACACCAGTGGCCACAATCACCAAAATTGTTTGGATTCTTCCGCTGTTCTATTTTCAGCTTCTTCCCTCCTCTTAAACTGTACTCTACTGGATGTGCATCTTTGCGAAAATTTGATAGCCTTGTTGCTTTGTGTGTATGGCTATGGATCCACACCTAAAACTAGACTTGGAATGGATGTTATTGAAATATGTTCATGAATCTACATCTCAATCCAGTCCTGCTCCTACTATCCTTCCTTTCATTTATAAACAGTCATAAATCCTTGTCTTTTGTTTTGCCTTTTCTTGGAAGTTTCTAAATCCTTTTGATGGATATACATGGCCTATTCCAAAGCTCCCATGTCCATGTCATGATTTATTATAAGGCTAGTCTTTCAAATCTTGGATTACTATACAAATAATTTGCATATGATTTGTAAATGATACCTGTGTCTTTTGGAAAACATTTAGGATAAACTAGAATATGTTCCTCTATATTCTTTATGTTCCAAATTCCAATATTTCAGATAAGCACGAAGTTAGGGTGCACAACTACAACATCAGATTTACAATATGTCAATATATCTAGGGAGTACACGTAAACAGTTCTATACACTACATTTGTAAGCAGACTGAATGGTACGGGAGACTGTATCTCTTGGCAGAGTCCAGAAATTAAACCAACACAGGAAGTCTTAAATTCCTTTTCTCTGACTGGAATCATATGCTCTCTTCTTCTGTTCGGATATGAGGTTTATGTCAGTTATTTATAAGGTAAGCTTTTAAAGTCTGAAAAAGTACCTCTTATATTAAAGACATGCCAGGTTAAAATTGAATTTATTATTCCATAAATTTGTATGCAGAATCGCAGGTTTGAATCTTCGTCAAACAGAGATAAATTTTACAATGGCACTGGTCCATCTTACGTAAGCTTTCTAGACTAATAATAAATGTGGTTGTTGCTTTGAAAATCTGAAAAATACAGTTTTCTAGAACCCTCCCTTTTAGTTTTGTTATAAAAACTGTGAAATTACAACTAATTGGAAGGCAATTTAGAATTCAAAAGATCATCCTCGATCTATTTGATCAAGTTAGACCGATTTTAAACTTCATCATATCATGATGGACAAAATGAGGTCAATATAATCAGCACGTAGACACTCATTTTTTAATGGAAAATAGCAAAGATTGTAAAAGTATATTGTATTTCTGAAAGATCATATATATATATATATATATATATGAATATGTATATATATATGAATGCATGTTAATAAGAGTTTAAGATTAAAATATATATAAGTTATAATATATTAAATAATGAATATAGAATTTTTAAAAATAGTAAATATGTCTTAAATCTTAAGAACAATTGAAATTATTTTATTATTAAGAATTTTATTTATATTTTATAAAAATATTAAAAAATATTTTTTGATTAATTAAAATTGTTTGTTTTAATTAGTCAATAGGCTACATATAATGTGAGATTTGAGTCTAAAACAAGTTTCACATCTGCAAACTACTATTGAGTTGTTGGAAAACAAGTTTCACTGCCATTTAATGATAAACCAGCTGCTGTTTAATGGTAAAAACCTCCAAAATATGAGGTAAAAGCCTCCAAAATCTCATTATCACATAAAAGCAAGATAAGTATTGATTTGACAACTCATGGGAACATTCTATTTCCATTTGCAGTGTTTTTTCAATTGAATTGTTTTAAATCTGTATGCAAATATTTCATAATCAAATAATACTTAATTTCTTTAAGAAAAAAATCTAGATTTGTTTAAGCTTATTTCATACAGATGAAATAAATAAACAAGCGGTAATAAGTTGACAGACAGACTGTCATTTTAAATGCTAGATAAAGAAAATATATATATTATATCTGACCAATCAGTCGTAGTACTATTTTTTATTACTTGTCATTTCTCACATCAAAGAAAAAATGTGGCCCCTGAAATTTAACAGTGCAGTAAATAGGATTTTCATGTCGCCCCAGAGACCATCAAATTCGAGGCTTGTCTGGTATTTGTATTGTCCTAGCGCGTGGACTTAAACAAGGAGTACTGTAATAATAAATTTTTCCCTTCTCCCATTGTCTAGGTTAAAATAGAAAGTCAAACATAATAATCAACGAGATTTATTAAAAATATTTAGCCGACAGGCTATTCTATGTGGGGAACCCCACCAGCATTTCCTACAGTCAGAGGCGGCGGGAACCCCACGAACTATTCCGAGAACGCCTTCCGGCCTGCAAAACGTACCCGTCACATCGTTTTAAAGTGCGATGGCAGAGACAAGGTACGCGAACTGTTTGACAGAATGCCTCAAAGAAATGGCACTGTCTATGCAGGGCACAATTTGCACCGCATGGCATGGATGCCCATCCGCTGCCATCCATCTGACACCGCTGCCGTATCTGCCAGTCCTCGTCGGTCCTCTTTCTAACGTACCCTGACATCTGTTGTGCAGTACGGTGTCTTCCGTCAGATCAGTCCGTCAGTCCTTTACGTTTTTTTTAATTTTCTTTAACTTTCATTTATAACATTAATTTTTATATATTTAATTTTAACATTAATTTTTATATATTTAACTTGATAGATTAATAATTAAAGATTTAGCTAATGTTAATTTTTTATATATATATTTTTTTTAATAATTGTTTTTTAATAATATTTTAGATTTTATTTTGTATTTAAGAAATAAAGAAAAATTAATATAAAATGTAAAAATATTTTAATTATTTTATTTATTATATATAATACATAAATTTTAATCTTTTAGATTATTTTATTTTATTTAAAGAATATTTTTATTTATTTAAAAGTTATTTTATTTTTGTTATTTTATATTTCTTTAAAGAACTATTTTCACTTATTTTATTTATTTTTTTAGTTTTAGTTTTAGTTTTTAGCTCAATGTTAAAACTAAGATATAATATAAATTATTTTTAATATTTTATGCAATGTAAATTAAATTTTTAAAATGTTGTTATTATTATTATATTTATTATATATTATAGTTTAGATATTCATTCAATTTAAATTCTCCTATTATATAAATATATATTATTTATTATTGAATTATATTAAATAAATAGCATATATCTTATATATAAAATAAAATATGATATGTTATAGTAAATAATATTTATATAATATAAATAAATAAATAAATAAACTTTTATAACTAAGATTTTATAGTTTTAAAAAAAAATTATAAGGTATATAACCCTAATCCTAATTTTATCTCTAACCCTAACCCTATTCTCATCCCTAATTGTAACCCTAAACTTATTCACAACTTCAACCCTAATCCTAATCCTAATCCTAATCCTAACCCTAACCCTAACCCTATCCCTATCCCTATCCCTAATTTTAACTCCAACCCTAATCTTTATCCTTACCCTCACCCTATTTCTAAGCCTAACCCATTTTATACATGCTAACTCCAACCCTAATGCTATTGCTAATCTTAAACATAATCCTAAATTGAACCCTAACCATATCGCTCATCCTAAACACATTTTTAGAATATTCTTTAAATTGTATTTCTTCGTATTATAATGTTTAGAATGTGTGAAAATATAACAATTTGTTTGATGTGATATTGTACAACACCTCACAACTTAAATATATAAATAGATGATACGAAGAAAAAAATGAGGGGTTTGGACAAGACTGGGGTTGGAATAAGAAAAAAAAAAACAATGACAGGGTTTGGACAAGACTAGGGTTAGAATAAGCCTAGAGAGAGGATGACAAGAAAATTAGTGTAAGAGTATTTTTTAATTCAATTAGTATAATAGTGATGAGGAAGAGAAAGGAAATAAATGTTTTCATCGTGAAAAAAAAAAATTTAAACTACACACTCAAATTTTGTTTATGTTTTAATTTTTTTAAATGTTACAATTTTGAGCTATTCTTTATTTTATTTTTAATTATTTAAAATAATGATAGTTCATAACTATTGTTATATTAAATGCTTTAATAAATATCTCAAAAATAAAATTGAAATTACATGAAAAGATAGATTAGAATTTTTTATGGACATTTTTAATTTATGTAGTTTAATTGTTTGAGTACAATTGATAAGAATGATGTATGTTTATTGATGGAAAGACCAATGCCACAAATTGTAAACTCTAAATAAATATGATTTATTATTAAAAATATTTTTTTAAACTATATTTATTTTCCCATTTCTTTATAATCTACTAAGAAAGTGTAAAAATATAAAAATATAAGAGTTGACTCTGTCATTGTATAAGGCCTCTCAACTTGAATATATAAATAGATAATGAGAGTAAGGGTAACCAAATGATCATTGTTGTAGTTTATGTCGATGATATTATATTTGGTGGTAGTAGTGATGTAATGTGCAAAATATTTGCCACAAACATGCAAGATGAGTTTGAAATTTCCATGTTAGGAGAACTCAAATTTTTTCTTGGTTTGCAAATTACACAATCTGATAAGTATTTTTATAGCACAAATCAAGTATGCAAAAGAAATGCTTAAATTTTTTGGCATGGAGGATTGTAAACCAGCTAGTACTCCTCTGATTATTGGCGAGTAAATCAGATGAGTCACCTGATGCAAATTAGACTTTGTATAGATCAATGATTGGAAGTCTATTATATATAACTACATCAAGACTTGATATAATGCAAGCAATTTGTATGGTAGCTCAGTTTCAAGTAGAACCAAAAGAATCACACATCAATGCAGTAAAGAGAATCTTTAGATACATCAAAAGTACTGTTGACTATGGTTTATGGTATTCCAAATGCAAATATTCCACTTTAACAACATATATAGATGCAGTTTGGATAGGTAGTGTGGATGATAGAAAGAGCACCAATGGAGGTGCATTCTTCCTAGGGAACAAATTAGTTTCCTAGATGAGCAAAAGGAAAGAGTCTATTACTCTTTCTACTATAGAAGTAGAATATGTTGCAGCAGCTGCATGTTGCACTCAAGTCTTATGGATGAAGCAAACTTTAAAGGACATCAAGGTAGAGTATAATGAGTGCATTTCAATTCTTTGTGACAATTCAAGTGCCATTAATATCTCAAAGAATCCAGTGATACACTCCAAAACAAAGCATATATCAATCAAGTATCACTTCATTAGAGAAAAAGTTGCAGATAAAGAAGTCAGCATGGAGTATATTCCCACCAAGGAACAAACTATGGATGATATATTTACAAAACCCCTTCCGAAAGAGCAGTTTGAATACCTGAGGTAGAAGATGGGAGTAGTTTCTCCCACTTCATATCACTAATCTCTAGTGATAGTGCATGCATCCAAGGGGAGCTTCATTGATCAGTTATTCAACCTTGGTCAAGATTAATGTGATCAAGTCATGAAAATTGTAGTATTAAAAATTGGAGCAATTCTAATGACTTGATGGTTGTAGTGTTCAAAATTGAAGCCTCTCTTTAGGTGGAGTGTACCCTTTTACATTGATTTCAAAGGGGGAGAGATGTGTTGCTAAACAAATGAGATGAGATGTATGTCATAGGGGGAGTCGCAATATTACAGTGTGTTAATCAAATTGGCATTGAGTTTCATTGGTACCTGATTGAACAGTTAGATTTTTTCCATCAATGCCAAAGGGGGAGATTGTTGGACTATTGTTTTCATTGATGTTAAAAGTGCAAATCATGTAAGGGAGACTATTGTCATAATGACTGGGTTTCTCGAGAACTTTTTAGACAGCTATTGTGTAGGTTGTGATGTCAATGAAAATGTCATCATTCATTGGTTCATGCTCTCAGTCGAAGGCCAAAGTTGTAAAGTGTCACAAAGTTCCAAGTTTTCATAACCTATGTCATGGGATTCTCAAATTTCCTAACCTCTCAACTTGGTGACATAGCTAATGGAGCGATAAGGATGACAAAATGAATGGAGTCACAGAGTTCCAAGTTTTTGTAACTTATGTCATGCGGTTCTTAGGTTTCGTAACCTCCTGATTGGGAAAATTCTCTCTATTGTTGATGAGTCACTAGTTTTGATCACTTGGTAACCTCCGACATGAGGTTATGAGGTTCAATTTTTTGGCAACTAGGCAATAGGAATATGATGCCGACTATGGGACCTAAGGTGATGATAGTAATATGTGATGACAAGTGGCAGAAGAAGATTTGAACGACATACCAAATCAGATCATTGTTGTGAGTTGCATGGTGATGATGTGGATGACAAGAAGATTGTTGGCCTAGTTAGATAACATGGCAAGTGATGTATGCAAGATCCTAGCTAAGTCTCGTGGGGTCAGCAAAGAATAGTGGAGATTAATCCATGGTGGATGGATATTCACCATCGATGAAGATGGAGAGACCTAGCAAAGAAAGAAATCAAGATGATGATATGAAAGATCGACGACAGTGGTTTAAGCGACCAATTATCCAATGGTCAAGGCTTAAAGTCATGGTAGTGAATGCTTGTCATAGGATCAAGGCATGAAGGAGTTGATTGATGACTAGAGTTAAAATGTAGAGATCTGAGATGGCTATGAAAAGTGTAAATGAAATATATATATTGCATTTGTTAACTTGTTTATCAAAAAACAGGGCCAAGAAAAAAAGAAAGAAAAGGGTAAAGAAAAATAGGGTAAAGAAAAACAGGGTAAAGAAAAAGATGAAGAAGAAATTAAGCAATTAAGAAAGGAAGTACAAAATATGCTTGTACAAAGTATGCTTGATTCTGTAAATAGAGAACTTATCATTTATATAGAAAAAGTGGAGAAACCTTATAGAGAACCCAAAATTCTTGCGGAATATATTGCTCTACAACTAAAGGAGAGAGTTGAAATAAGAAAAATAATGAAAAAAGCTATTGAACTGGCTGAAAAGGCAGATGTAGAAGGTATTAAAATACAAATTAAAGGTCGTCTTAACAGAATTGAGAGAGCTCATAAAGAATCGGCTATGCGAGGTAGAGTGCCCCTACAGACCCTTCGAGCTAAAATTGATTATTGTTATTATGCGGTTCAAATCGTCTATGGAGTATTGGGGATCAAAATTTGGATCTTTGTTTAAGATGAGCAATATCCTTCTATAATCATAATAAAAGACATCCAAAGACCTCTAATTGAAGAGGAAATTGAGGCAACAACTCAAGACCCTAGTGTGGCATGGTTTTTAGATGAGATGGTAATACAAGAACCACAATGATTCCTAGAAAAATTGTTACAAAGAGGAGCTAAATTTCCTCATGGTTTTGACTTTAACACACTTTCCACAACACCAATGAATGAGACTGCACAAAACCAAGGACACAATGCATCTACTCCTAATCACACTATTCCACAAATACATGCTACTATTCCATTAGGAGGGACAACATAAAACACCACAAAAGTCAATACGAAGCCACTATTTGGAACACAAGGTTCACAAGCTATGACACAACCCCCTATCAATACATTTAATCCATTTGGATCAGCATCTACTGCTATAGGGGCTTCATCATCCAATCCTTTTTCAATGCATAAAAACAAGTCAAACAACAAAATGTGAAAGGTTTACATTAGTGTGCCTAAGCCATAGATGAACATGACAACAAATACCAATTTTCTTGAGCACCAACACATCACAACAAAGGTCCCCTACAAAGTGACACAAAATGGCCTTTTCAACAATATGGCAACCAAAATCCACATGGTCAAACAAGTTCAAGTCCATTACAAATGCAATTCAGTATGAACCCTCCACACATCAAACCAAATTCCAACTTTTACTCCCAACATCCAAAAAAAAATCCAACTTTCAATAATAACACTCGAAACCAAAATCCATAACACACATTTAGGATCAACACCAATTCATCCACCCCAAACATTGGATTGTAAGACTCAAACATGGGCCCGTATATCATAATTTAGTTACAAAAGGGGTGGACACATCATTGAATCAAGTTGATGTCTTGACAAACCCAATTCTTGCACTACAAAGGCAAGTGGACAACATGCAAATATCAATAAGTAAAATGTACTCCACACAATATTTATGTCCATATCCTTTTGACAAGAGCATATACATGCCTCCTTTCAACACAAATATGTTATTTTGAATTTCATCAAGTATAGAGGAAAGGGAAGCCCCATTAAACATGTGAGGGAGTTGCACATGGATTGCATATACATCACATTTGAACACACATACCTAATGAGATTTCTCCAAGAAGCCTCATAGGACAAGCACTCGAATGGTTTTTCCATTTACCTATAGGCATAAGAACATGGGATGAACTAGCAAATAAAATTTATGATAGATTTTTCTTACAACATCAAAAGTGATATTATTGTAGCCACATTATGTCATACAAAACAAGCAGAAGGTGAGGCATTCGTAGCATTCTTTTAAAGACAGAGAGTCTTGGCTAGTAGATGTCCTTGTCAGATACCTGAAAAACAAAGAGTTATCATCTTCATTGAAATTGAAATACGAATTACAATTCTATTACTGCAGTTTGTTCCCTGACCTCATGGAGAAAAGCACTACCCTTGAAAAGGAACTCATTTCAAAAGGGAAAATTAAAACTTTTAACAAAAATAAAAACTCCCAAAGTACCTCAAATGAAAAAAGTAAGTATTTGGCTTGTAATGAGAATGTCACAAATGATGGAGTTATTGATGCAAATGCAATGCACAAATCTAGTCTGATGCAGAGCTAGGAGGATTCACAAAACATCTCACAAATCCTTAACAATTTCTCAAGGCAATCATTAAGTAATGCATGCTATTAAGCATTCTCTCAACCATTCAACATGACAAGAAAACAACAGAAAAAACCTTTATCTGACCTTGGATTGAGTCTTCCATCAGTAAAATATATCATTCCATGCATAACACTGTCAGCAACATAAATATAACAACCATAGGTCTTTGATTCACAACTTGCACCATAACTTTTCAGCCTTTCAATTAGGGACTGTCATCACAAAATCTTTGAACTGACATAATATACCAACTTTAATCACAAATTTGAGTACCTTGGATAATCTTCTAAAACATATAATAAATTTAGTTGCCTTTGTTATGTAACAACACTACAAATAACGTTTGTAATCTGCCCTTTTAGGCCTTTACCAGTCTGATTTCACTATGAACTGTAAAAAACAGTCATTAATAACTTTCACATGGATAATAATTAATCCAATCGCTCCGGTCAGTTTGTATATTACTTAGTTACAGAAATTTCATCCAATTTTTAGACAGATCCAACGGTTAAAACAAAAGTTATGATGGTTTTACCAAAACGGGTAACCCTTGGTAGGGTTCCAGGCTGGTTTTACAAAAAATGCCAAATCTTTCTCATATCTTCATGAAATCAAATGAGACCAAGTTAAAAATGATGTAGAAACATATTAATACCTTCTCCAATGACTGCCCCTTTAGTATCTGGCCGTACATTTCCGTACAAGAGCAAAGAATCACGTTTTTACAGTGTTTTCTGAGAAAAAAAATGAATTCCATTGATATTCTTCCATTACAAATCAATTTTCTCCCTTTGTTTTCGACCTATGGAGGATTTTTAAACATTGAGGACTAAAACTAACTCATATCAACTGACTATTACTAATTCCAATCTCCATTTAACTAATGGACTTAACATTTATTTAATTTTTTGCTCTCTTGACAATGTTTACAATGAAGAGTAACTTTGAACATTATGGAACCAATAACCTAAAATATGATTTCCTAGGACTCAAATGACCTCATACATATAAAAAATGGATCATTAATCTTTATTAAAACATTAAGACATCAAAAATGAATACTAAACCCAATAAGGCCTCATGGAGGCATGTGATCAAATAGGTGCTCCTGCACCATAGTCCCACAATCACCCTTAAGGGACCTAATGCATCAAACAAGAAGCCACATATACCTAAGAAAACAACAAATGAAATCTAAAATAACCCAAGGTATGGACCTCAAAGGAAATTTCAACCACTTGACAAAAATACACTCCCTTAGGGGAACCAATCAAATTCGTCTTAAAACAACTTTTACAAAAAAATGTCATATAACTTTTAAAGGTGAAAGACTATGAACAAGGGCCATTTAAACCTTCATGGTGGGATGCAAATTCCTTTTGTGATTATCATTGGACCAAAGGACACAAAAATTAATCATGTCAACAACTCAAGAACATAATTTAGGACCTTATTAAAAATGGTGTCATAAAGGTAGATAACCAACAAGCAACCTCCAATAGTGATCATAACATCATTAAAAATCCTTTGCATGACCTTGGGATGGGGAAAGCCTCCAACTCAAGTACAAAGACTAACAACCAAGTACCAATCAATTAAGAAGGTTCATCATCAGCTTCATCATGCATTACACCGATCCCTACACTTTAACCAAAGCATTCACTTCCAAGATTTCATCTTCTGATCCTAAGATCTAGGTCAAAAACACTGTAAAAATAGAGTTTCTTCTTATTAAATGCTTGAAAACTTAAAAAATGCCAACCAACCCCCACCCTCGACCCAAGGGAGGATTTTTAAACATTATCCCACCATCCCCAACAGCCCTCAACTGATTTTTTAAAAGAGGGAACTGTTGTTTAGTGAAATTACATCATTATGGTGAAATTACACCAACTTACAACGTGAAAACTTTGCAATTTTGGAGAAAATTTCAATCCGAAAGACCTATGACCTCAAAAACCATTCAATCCTACTATTGTTTAGTGAAATTACATCATTTTGGGTGTGGGTTTTCAGCTGTGTGTGAGTTTGTCCAGAACTTGCAAAAGTTGCTATTTTGGTTGTCATGCATCTTGGCAACTTGGCAAAAATGATGAAAACTCATTAATATTAATGGGAAACATCTTGAACTGCTAAAATTTATTGTAAAAGGCAAGTTGGAGCCTGGAATGGTTGAGCATTGAACATTTGAAGTGATTTTTGGTGTTTTAGAAAGAATTTTGAATAAGATTTCCATTGTTTTTTGTAGTTGCAGCAAGTTTTTGGCTCTTGTACGGCCTGTACAGCCCTGCTTATGGAATAAAACCAATTGCATGTTATATTATTGTGTTCCCTCTTTCATTTGGCGTTGGTTTCATGAATTTTCATCATGTTTTGAGAAAGTTATTGAGATTTTTCCAAAAACTGTCCCAGTTTTGTTGTGATTTTCTGAGTTTCAAGTCACTTTCTTGGTTTCGTATGAACTGTACGGACTTGGTAATGGCTTGAAACCAATTGCACGTTAAATGTTGTTGAATCCTCTTTCAAATGGCGTTGATTTCAGGATCTCAAGATCTACATACCAAGTGTATGTAGAATAACTACACATTCCAATAGTCGAATTGATCTTATGTCTCAGACAAATCTTACATTTGTGGTGGATCATCAAAATGTAGCCTCCTCATGCCACTAGATGGATGAAAAGTTGACTACACAGTAACAAGACAAACCATAAATTTGATTAATTAGCTAAATGGTAAATAAATTAGACCACCAAATAAAAACTTATTTATAATTTAGAAATTTCAAATTACCATATTGTTACCATCTTTACTTTGCATTACATCCATTGTTGTTGCTTCTTGGTTAAGATCAATAGAAAATGGAAACATATGTTGTTGGGTGTTTTGTTGATCATCTAAAGCCACAATAACATGCACATTTGAGACATCAACATAGAAAAAAATAATTTACAAATTAAAAACATAAAATTGATTGAAGTGTGTTCTATAATTTTTATACCATCTCCACTTTGCATTGTCTCCATTGTCATTTCTTGGTTAAGATCAATAGAGAAAGGTAACATGTATTCTCTACTATTTTGTTGATCCTCTGAAGCTGCAATGACACATATTTAACACATCAACATAGATAAAGTTTTCAAGTGTAAAACTACATTATGTAATTAATATAAACAATAGTAAATTTATAAAGATTAGAAATTTGATTAGAGATAGGAATTGACTAATTTCCTATAAAGTTAATAAACACACTTAATAGTTAAAAAATTACCATCTATAAGTTGTATTTCATCTATTATTGTTTGGTTTAGATCAATCGAGAAAGGTAATTGATGTCGTTGAGTACTTTCTTGATCATCCAAACCTACAATGACATGTATTTAACATATGAAATAAAAACAAGAAGTATTGTTATGCAAATTACTAAAATTCTTTTTAAAAAATATACTTACTGTGTTGTTGCATAATACTAACTCTTTCTTCTTCTATTGCGATGCTTGAGCGTTTAATGACCTTTTTTTTCTTTTTCTTTCTACATCCTGTAGAGGGAAATTGAAAATTTTCATAGTCCTCAATTGTTTCATTCAAGTCTTCAGAAATGGCATTGTCTCTTTGATGAATTGAACGACGTTTACACATTTTGCTTGGACTGAACCATGGTGATATTCGTCTCGTAGATATGTTATCTGAACCAGGGATTGATGTAAATGTGGAAGAGGAAGGAAGAGATGTATGAATATCTTTTCGCAATCTCCCAATACATTGACAAAACTTTTCTTTTTCATCTTCACTGGTTGGTAAATTTTGGAGTAGATGATTTAAATAATCAATAGAATTTCGAAAGTTATCATTCAAAGCACCAGATGATTTCCCGCCATCTGTAATACAAATAAAAATGATTAAATCTAAAAATATCTTAATATTTTATTATAAAATGGTGACATTGAGATTTACCTGTTCTTTGGTCTTCACGAATGGAAATCCTAAGCACTTCTTGATCTTCTATTTGATTGCAACCATCTATAATTCGATTAAGATTTAATTAATTTTGTGAACCATAAAAAAACTAATATTTAATTGTAAATACCATATCAATATTACCAATGGTATTGTTTCCATGACTGAATCTCCCTCTGACATTCTCATCATCATCAAGCAATGGAGTAGTGCCATCTATAATTCAATGAGATTAATTTAGTTATTTTTGAAAAATAATAATAATCATTTAACATATAAATATTAAAATTAAATCTCAAATGACCCTTACCAACAACTTGATCTTGCTCATTTGTTTTGTTTCTCTTTAGAAGATCTAAAATCTTTAACACATGTTTGCATGTGTTTCCCTTCTTTGCCCACTGACAGTCACACACATGCAAATCTGGTCCATATTTTCTAACAAGGTACCATTTTGTTGGAGTTGTTTGGCTTCTTATTTGGTATGTGTTAGGGACGAGATCATATGGGCAACAATCTGTATCTGGTATTTTTTTTGACCTCTCTAATGTAGTTGTGTAATATCGTTCTTTTTTGAAGTTAGTCAGAAACCCAGATAATTGCAAATATCTTTTATTTTTGTAGAATGGCTCTACCCTATGAAGAAGTGTATGGATAAGCCAATCCATTCTCCTCGTGCACCTCTTAGCACGATCACTTAAATAGTGACTCTTGATGTGGCAGTGGTATGACTCTATGGAAGCATTGGTTTCTTGATTTGCATGAGGGAAACCTCTATAATTTTTTGCCCACATTGCTATACAAACCCACAAAATGATGTCTTAGTATAAATAAAAAACAAGTTAAACAATATAAATGCATACAAAATCATAATGAATAATTCAATGAGCTTACCAATACGAGTTTCATCATGACACCAAGTTTGTTGAAAGTAATCAATAAATTTCTTCTCCTCTTTGAATTCCTCCATGAAATTTGTTATTAGATGAGTAGTGATGTCTTCATCATCACTCATTGCATACATTATCTCACCCAATCTATTGAACATATTACTCCCAACATCCTTATTACTGACATACCTGGATTATAAAACATAATATCAAGCTATGAAATTCGAACATGAAATGTTCAGGTATTCCAAGTATTTTAATAAAAGAATGACTTACCTGTATACATTCTTCAACCATGCCCTACGTACATGCCAAATACATAAAAGTACCCGGCAATGAAAGGATAATCTACAAGTTACGAGGATAAGTGTAATGTTCAGCTTTTTATAAACTAAATATTAAGCAATTACAACGAGTTAACTTCAGTTTAAATAAAAGATTAAGGCCAAGAAAAACCTGATTGCTTCAATCTCGGCACTAGCATCATCTGTCATAAATGCATTGACATTCCAATCTTCTTTACATTGTTTCCCTCTTTTATAAACTTTTATCAACCATTCATTTATATCCTCAACTTTATTTCTTGAGGATATGGCCCATGCAACAGGTATACCAGCCTCTTGTTCATCAAATACAAGCAAAGTATATAACTGATACTACACATTAATAAACCATAAATTATTATATTTTTAGTAGAAGAAATTAATAATTTCATTAAAATCCATAAATACAATTAAAATTGTTTTACTTACACCATATTTATTTGTTGAGAATGTGGAATCCATAGCAATAATTGCATTATGTGAATGTTTCACCATCATTTCTTGCATCCATGGAGTTTGGATGCCTACCATAAATGGAATATTTTCCACATTGTTTGGTCTTTTATAATAAAAAAAGTTGTCTTTCTCCTCTATATGCCACATGCTTACACTTTTTGCATCATCTTCATTCTTTTGGGATCGAAGTGAGCGCACTCTATTCCATGCATTCAAGACATCTTTCCTTAACAAATATGTGTCCCTCTTATTCATCAACTGTGTCAAACTAGGGTCTAAATAGTGTTGTTCACATATTGTGTCAATTCCCACCCCCATTAGCAATAAGGATTCAATATATGATTTGCATTCATTTGACAACCTTGGTGCAACACTACTCCTTGGATCACTAGAAGGGTCATCTTTTCCATGACAAAATTCACCTTTAGCATCACAATGACTGAAATCATTATATGTAATAACCGCAACATCTGGTCTACCATACATAACCTTAACAAGAAAGTGGGTTTGACAACCCCTTTTTTGGATAAACCTTCGTTTCCTTTTCTTGTTTTCAGAGTTATTTTCAAAGTTGTTCTCAGAATTGTTTTCAGAGTTGTTTTCAGAGTTGTTTTCAGAGTTATTTCTTTTGTCCTCAGGGCCAAAAGCACACCAATAACTGTTTTCACATGTACAAAATATATATATTAATTAATATAACAAATAGAAAATATAAGTTTTGACATGCTTCATTATTATATTAAATATAAGCAAACCTTGAGTACATCTTCATTGCCTGGTCGTTAGGTTGTATCAAGTCGGTCTTTCTATTCAATTTCCGTACAAATGTCGTCTCTGTACTATCCAATAAACCTTCTCCTTTGACAAACTGAGGGAGTCTTTCAAGAGGGATTGCAGCACATATGTCTATCTGACTATTGCCACCTCCAATAGGTGTCCATTCAAGGTCAACACTTGAGAAATGATTTCCCTGATTGGGAATGTCTTGCACATGTAGAGAAAGAAGTGATTCCCATTTATTTGGCCTACCCATTCTGAATAATATTAACATGGTTAGTGGACCTCTATCTTGTTCAAATATGTATTTAAAAAATTAAATCTTCTACCATAAATTCAAGAATATAAACAAACATGGGAATTATTATCATCCTAAAATTCAATTGAACCCAATGAATTTACAAATAAGATCATTTCTCTAAAAATGACTTTTACCACAAAGTCAATTTACAAATAAGATTATATGGGACAATGTTATGATTTGGGATGATGTTTAGATTTTGCATTATAGATTGGCATGATTTAAACTACATGATTTGTTCCCACAACATAATTTTTACATTAACATGGTGTCTTAATAATAGACCTACTTGTACCCTTAACAATGACATCAATGATCCAAACCAAACATACAATTATTTTATACGATGACTTCAATTCCATTGACACAACACATTATTACTTGGATAAATTTGTGAAATTTCTTTATACACTAACACTCATAAGCCTAGGATTGTAAAGGAAGCTATTGGTATTAATGATGTAGATTCTTGGAAAGAGGCTATGGATGAAGAATTGACAACATTAATAAAAAATTTAACACATGGGAGATTTATTATATTTTCCAAATGGACATAAAATTGTTGGATATGAACATATGTTCAAGAATAGTAAAAGATAGTAAAAGAAATGAGGCTATTGGTAAAGGAAGCTGGTGATATTGATAGTAAAAGATCCATTAGTGATAGGAAAAGGTGTCTCAACTTTACATTCCTAATGCTCATTTTAATATATTTTCTATGCACTTGCTATTTCATATTCTAGTGAATTTTGTTCTTGTGGGAGAGTTCATGTCCAATGCGGAGGATCCTAATCTTAAGTGTTTTTTTGGCCTCACCAATGGGATAGATAAGGATTTTATAATAAAGCATGCTCTCATTTATAAATAATTAATAAAAAAGCCTTGAACCTCATCTTATTTTAATGTGAAACTCATAACAGTAATCAAAACTTGAAATCTTAACATATAATCATGAACTAGTTAGTATTTTTCTTTCTTGCATTGCATAATTTTAGAAATATTTGTCATGGATTCAATGTCATAATGAGAATGTTTGATATAATAATAGAATGAGGCAATAAATAATCATGTGAATGCTTGGTCATTCAAGGTTGTTGGAAACAATCTAGCAAATAACTTGTCCTTATGAAAATAAGTAGCATGAAGTTTACAAGGATTATAATTCTATTAATGGATTAGATCTACCATTATACTTATAAACATGGTTCTAGAAATCTACTTGGTGAGAGAAAGGGCGAAATACCATATTTTGAAGGATTATGTAATATTCCATTACTGTAATCTCTTTTTAAATATTTTCTCATAATGATAAATATACCATCTAGATTTTCGAACATACTCATGGTGGAGTACAAATAATGTGAAATATCATGCTCAACATGTCCAATAGCTTGATGTGTAGATTAATCACTAGTACTAGTAGGGGAGGATTTAAGAGATAAATCACTAAATAGTTGCACACAAGCTAAATAAATAATCTAAGATATCTTTACATAGTTCTCTTACTCAATGAATGTATACTCCATGTGTTTTCGCAATATGATATGTAAGAGAAGGTACTCCACAATTACACAAATATATATCATATAAAGGCATAAAAGGATTTGAAGGAGAAACCGTTGTTATAAAAAAGGCATATAACATCATGATATGCATGGACATGTCTATGAGACTCCCAAGGAAAGGACACCAAAATGTGAAGAACTATAACTATGTGTAACATTTTTATAAGAGTCATGAGAATTATCATTAAAAAATAAAGAATTGTCACCATGATAGTCACTTAATATATCATCAATATAGCATGAGCAACATGAATGACAAGAAAGAATACCAATCTTGTATGAAGGTAAAACATGTGTATTAAAGAGAAAGAGAGACACATGTAGGAAAACCAATAGAGGTAAAAGGAAACTTTTTTTGAGATGTACAAAATATATGCTTACTAGAAAATATCACCACATGAAGGAATATCCCTAGATATATTATGGGAGATGAGATGCACATAATATATGCTTACTAGGAAACATCACCATATGAAGGAATATACCTATATGTATTATGGGAGATTAGGACTAAAGTATCGCCATCTTTTATCTCATGAGATGAAGAATCATGACGAGTCATGGAGATAAATAAAGTAAAATCCTCTAATATAGATGGGAAGGCATGCATAAGTCTAATAAGGATGGAAAATTTCTCAAATACTCTACAATCTTATGCATGAAACATGTAGGATCATTTATGTCATAAAATAAGGCAAAATAATTAAGGATAAAAGGACGAGAATCAAGAAAGAATGAAAATAGCTCATAATCCATGATGTATGCATGAGGGAAATCCCAAAATAAAAATTCGTAAGGATCCATGGTAAATGATATAATAATGAAACTCAATCAATCAAAAGATGGGATGGTGGTGATGGGATATATATAAAATAATGAAAGCCCAAGACTCTAATAAAATCTGGAATAAATGACATAGTAATAAAAATATCAAATCTAAAAATTATAAATATAAGAAAATTCAAAACCTTAAGGTAAAATTTTAGAAGGTTTTGAGTGTTGGGTTCATTTAAATTTAAGGAAATACAATTCATCTTTGTATGAAAAATTAGGTTTAAGGAACATAACAAGAAATAAAATTGAATTAATCTAATTTCAAGTTACAATAGGTCATATCATAGAAATTAAAAGAAATAAAGATACAAGTTGATTTTAGAATTCAAAAGTTAGCTATCTACTACTTTGACCATAACTTTTGAACTAACTCAAAATCACTTATTCTCAATCATGTAAGAAATAAAATAAAAAATATATATTAGATCATTCTTAAACTTAATTAGATCGAATTCACAAATTATAAAAATAATCTAGATTGTATTAAAAATTCATTAATTTGAACCTTATACACAAATCTAAATTTGTAGTTATGAATATTCTATGCATATAACTCCACAGAAAAATTATATGCCTATAAGTAGAATATACCAAAACATATTTGACTATTATCTACAAAAGAAAAGAAAAAAAATATTTTTTCAACCTAACTAAAGTTAAAATAAGCTAACTTGTAGCTATATGTATGATAAAAACCCCTCTAAAGGGCTTGCATGGGGATCAAGAGGTTATTGGAGAGAGAAGAGTTTATTCAAGGTTATTGAAAGACGATTATAATGTTTGATTAAGTGAACCCTTATAAATTATAGATAGTTTAATAATATTAAAAATCTCTCCATATGTAATAAAAATAAATGTTATCAATTTTTATAAATAGAAAAGTACTCATAAGCTTTGGTTAGAAGGATCCCTATAAACCATGGATAATTTGTTAGTATTATAAATTCCTTCTATATAACAAAAATAATGTTGCTAATATTTTTTCAAGATTATTAAAATGTGCACATAATGTTCAATTAGAAGGATCCCTATAAAACATAAATAATTTATTGATAATTTTTCCTATATAATGAAGAACAACAATAGCATAATTTTTAAATTTATTTTATAATTTATCTAAATAACTATAAAATTTATTAAAAAAATATTATTAGATATAACTATAATATTTTCAATGTCAAAAATACCTTTGTTTTCTAAAAGAAAATTGTATTATATTATTAAAAATCATTTAAAATTTACTTAACAATCTCTCTATATAGAGTAAGTAAAAATCTTTTAACTTAATTCTCATTTATCATAATATAAGCATCAAGCTTTTCTTTAACAAAGATTGATTACCACTTAAAATATTTACCATGATTCATTGACGTCAAACTTACAACTTGTGCCATATCTTACAACTGGTCCACTCTACACATAAGTCTATATTATTACAACATATAGATTCTTTTTACTAAAATTTATAGTTAAAGAATTTATAATTAATATGATATTGTTATATTTGATTAAGAAGAATTATCCATAATAAAAAATATAATATGTTATTTATAATTGTTAAAATTTATTCAATCAATATATTGTAATTTTAATTTTGAATATATATATAACTTTTAAATAATAGTGTGCATTGATTTCAATATATTATATATTTTTAGAATGGATTTAATAATAAAAAATTATTACTTTGATTCTAATATATTAACTATTTAGAAAATGCACTTCTACATTCACATCTAAATTGATAAAACTGCACTCATAAAAAAGAGTGATTATCAAATTAAAACGTCCTATCAAAGTGGAGGTAGTGGGGTGTTTTGGATGGTGTATTTGGAAATGGGGATTAGTTTTGATAAACATCCTATAGTAAAACACTCATATTCATTCAATCAATCCATATGAATAAAGGTTAGTTGCAATTACAGAATATAAAAATTAATTGGATAAATTAAAATGCTAAATACATAATATTTATACAGATAGACTGGAAAAATAAAAGATATAAAAAATAATATTGAAAGAACCTGGCTATTCGTTTATGGTAGAAATAAAAAGCAGAGATTGATCGCTCCTCCAGAAATATCCAGCTGTGTAATCAAAGGATTCTTTAATTTTTACACAATCTGACGCATGTTCCAGAGAACAGAGTAAGAATGGTAATCTTTTGTGGGGTCAAACCAGAGGTATATGCACTGTTGTCTGTCTCCTTTTCCTCCACTGAACACATTAGTTTGAAAAATGTACTTAAAGTCTATTTCATCATGCTTCGAGTTCTGGTATTGAGGCTGCAATAGAAGCAAACACGAAACGAAACCAGAGAGGACTCAAACGCAAAATATTAGCAGAAAATTTAGGCATAAATTTAGGTGGGACAACTTAAGTTTAGGCGGCAATGTTGATGGTAGCTGGGGAATAAATGCTCGACCTCCCATTAATGGACTCATCCCGAAGTGAACTTGCAGTAATTAACAATGGAAAATTTAGGTGGCGCGTCTCACATTAGCACATTATATCAAAAAATTAATTGGCAAACCAAATGAAAAACTAGTGTGTACTCGACCTCATAATTTTTTCTTCAAATATCGAAGTCTGAGTCATCAGAATTATATTTATTAGTTAATGGAATCGAAAATGAGTACATCCATAGGATAGAATACAACTCTGAAGAATTAATTAAAATGACGGTATCAACTGGAATGGGGATGGACAGAGCGACTGACTTCGGCGGCGAAAGTTGCAGACCACTGCATGACCATCGCGCAGCGGGCGTGCATGAATTGTTGCATAGGGCTTTGCATGGTACGTTAAGACATGACTATACAGCTATTAAATAGTGTGCTGTGGATTTGTTGTGGATGCGCTGATTTTGGGGACCACACAACTGCATTTAGTCTTCATATACCAGGCTATGTTACAGTGTGGACGTGGCAGAGGTAACAGAATATGAGGAAGGAAAAATCTAACGATAAAGTGTTTTTTAATCGTTTTAACGGTGAACTTGTGAATAGGTAAAGTTGTATAAACGATCTTCAAATTCTTTTAGTTGACGATTGACCTGGTACGGAAGTTATTTAGGTTAAATAATAAAAAAGTTAATTTAAAATTTACAATTATTAAATAAAAAATACGAAAAATTAAATCAGTATGTTTATTTTAAATTTATTTATTTAAAAAATAAGTTGTATTAATTTTTTATATAAGATAGAGAAGTCATTTAAGATAATAAAAACAAAATTTATATAATGAATAAAATAACTATTTAACTACAAAATAACTAATATACACTATAAAAATAAATAAATAAAATAAATAAAAACAAATAAAAATAAATAAAATAACTATTTAACTGAAAAATAACTTATATATACTATAAAAATAAATAAATAAAATAATTTATATAATAAATAAAATAAAAAAGATTCTTTAAATAAATAAATATAATAATATAATAATTTTTTAATAAAAATAAAATTTGTTCTATGTCATAAAATCCAAACAATAAACAAATAGAAAAATGAAAAACTAAAGTTGTATAGGAAGTGTTGTTTTTGGAATGAATTGGAGAGGAGGTTAAAGAAGTAGAGAGGGAAGGATAGAGGAAGAGAGAGAGAGGGGAGGGGAAAAAAAGTAGAGGGAAGGATAGAGAAAGAGAGAGAGAGAGGAGGGTAAAGGGACAGAGGGAGGTAGAGAGGGATAAGTGAGATAGAGATAGGGAGCGAGAGAGAGGTGGGATAGAAAGAAGTAGAGAAGGAAAGAGAGAGCTAGAGAGAGAGGGAGCGAGGGAGGGAGTGAGGAAAGGAGAGGTAGAGAGGGATAGGGGAGATACAGAGAATTAGAGGGAGAAAAGGAGAGGTAGAGAGGAATAAGTGAGAGAGGGAGAGAAGTAGAGATGTAAGGAGAGAGTGAGAGAAATAGGAGGGATGGAGGGAGGGATATGTGATATAGAGAGAAATAGAGAGGGAAGGAGAGAGCAAGAGAGAGAGAGAAGGGGGAAGGAAGGGAGGAAGAGGTAGAGAGGGATAAGTGAGATAGAGATAGGGAGGGAGAGAGAGGTGGTATAGAAAGTAGAGAAGGAAAGAGAGAGCTAGAGAGAGAGAGGGAGGGAGGGAAGGAGAGGTAGAGAGGGATAGGGGAGATCTCTCAAAGTGGGGGGAAAAAAGAGAGGTAGAGAGGAATAAGTGAGAGAGGGAGGAAATGAGATGGAAGGAGAGGGAGAAATAAATTGGGATGGAGGGAGGGATAGGTAGAGGGATATGTGATATAGAGAGGGAAGGAGAGAGCAAGAGGGAGAGAGAAGGGGGGAGGAAGGAAGGAAGAGGTAGAGAGGGAAGGATAAAGAAAAAGAGAGGGAAAATAAGTAGAGAGGGAAGGACAGAGAAAGAGAGAGAGGAGGGAAAAGAAGTAGAGAGAGAAGGATAGAGAAAGAGAGAGAGGAGGGCAAAGGGACGGAAGGAGGTAGAGAGGGATAAGTGAGATAGAGATAGGGAGGGAGAGAGAGGTGGGATAGAAAGAAGTAGAGAAGGAAAGAGAGAACCAGAGATAGTGAGAGAGAGAGAGAGGGAGGGAGGGAGAGGTAGATAGGGATAGGGGAGAAATAGAGAATTAGAGGGGGAAGGAGAGAGAGGTAGAGAGGAATATGTGAGAGAGAGAGAGAGAAGTAGAGAGGGAAGGAAAGAGTGAGTGAGAAATAGGTGGGATGGAGGGAGGGATAGGTAGAGAGGGATATGTGATATAGAGAGAAATAGAGAGGGTAGGAGAGAGCAAGAGGGAGAGAGAAGGGGGGAGGGAGGGAGGAAGAGGTAGAGATGGATAGGTGAGATAGATCATTGCTTTCTTCACGTCATCCACTACTTTTCACGATTGTAAATAATGCAGGCTTAGCCTATCGGCGTAAGTATTGCACCTTATTGGGGTGCAAGTGCTACTTTTAATTAGCAATTTGAATTAGTAAAAGACAAACCTTCACATATAATCTATTCATAAATACTACAATTAACTATTGCATCTAAGGATGTTTAAGATTATCCCGATAAAAAATTATGTGTATGTTAATATGTTAGAAAGCATGTGTTTGTGCATAGGTGCGTATGGATATTATGTATTGCAAATCCTAGTGTATGTTGTTGGATTAAACAATTAATAATAAGTGAGCTAAATAATGAAATGAAATAAACTTAGACAAATCTATATTTTTTCCTTAAAGAAATTAAGTAGTATCTTATTTTGAAATATTTGCCTACACATTTAAAACATAAAACAATGCAAATGAAAAAAGAAACTTGCCATCAAATTGATTGGAAATGGAAATAGAATGTTCCCATCCATTGGAAAATCAATGTTTATTTGGTTTTTACGTAATAAGTGAGATTTTGGAGGCTTTTACTTTTTAAATGGCAGCTGATTTACAATTAAATGACAACTAAAACTTTTTTCTGATGATTCAATAGTAGTTTGACGACTTGAGACTTGTTTTAGACTCAAATCCCACACTATATGTAGTCTATCGACTAATAATAATTGATCATGTGATCAGTCTCCATCGACTTTCTGATATAGAAGAGGGGAGGACGTATAACGCCAACATCACCCATCACCACTAGATACACTGCAGTTTATAGAAAAAAAATACTAAAATAATAAGAAATGTTATGGAAAATAGAAAGGACGATCTAAGTGAGCATTAGCAGTTTCCCATAGAATAACTCGTTCCAAATATCAGGCAATCCTGGCAAACACCAATGGCTGCAATCACCAAAATTGTCTGGATTCTTCCGCTGCTCTGCCGTCAGCTTCTTCCCTCCTCTTAACCTATACTCTGCTGGATGTGCATCTTTGCGGAAATCTGATAGCCTTGTTATATTAATGAGAGATACAAAATATTTCATCTTATCCAGCACCTCATCCACTATTTTCATTCTTTCAGGATATGGATTCACGTATGACTCCTCAAGAATTGGGTCCCTTTCAAAATTACACTTATGACCCTTTGGGTTATTCCATTGTCTTGAACTGTAACTCAAACAATGGCGATACTCAATTACTGCTTTGCCCAACTAATTGTAATCAATACTCTATAAATCTTGTCTAAAGTAGGGAGAGAAAGCTTTTTGTTGGTTTACCTGAAATGCATGGGAGAAAATCCTCTGAAGAATACTTTGGTTTTAGTTGGGTCAATATTTTGATCTATCCAATTGGCCCATGTAGTCAACCCTCTTTTGAAGGCAACCATTGGATCCAATTCTGGGTGAAGGTAGTTGTTCTCCATATAGAAATCTTTCCTGTTGCATATAAAGTCAAAAAATGTTATTGTTTATTGTATTTTATATTTATTTCAATCATGTTTTTTTCTTTAATATAAATAATAATTTATTAAATGATATTTTTTCTTTTTTAATGATAAATCATTGAGTATAATCTGTAATGTTGAAAAAAAATATATAGAATTGAATCTAAAAGTTAAACTCATACCAACTATGAATCATAGAGGTCAATTCATAATTACAAAATAAATTATTTATTAAATATAAGTTGTTGAAAATTAATTTAAGATGTAGACAATGAATATGTATGTTATATAGTCAATGTTGGAATTATTTAATTATAATTGTGTGTTGATTATAACTATCAAATTGTTTAAAACCTTCAACTTAAAATTTTAGAACTAATGTAAATTATTTAGATGAAATCAACCAAACATAAATAATTGATGTATTGATTATAACTATCAAATTGTTTAAACTCTCCCACTTAAAATTAATTGACATGTTAATTATAACTACCAAATTGTTTAAACTCTCCCACTTAAAATTCTACAACGACTATAAATTATTTATATAGACTTTGATGTTAAATAATTGATGTGTTGATTACAACTACCTTTAATCCTTTCCACTTAAACTCTCCCACTTAAAATTCTGCAACCACTATAATTTCTTTATATAGACTTTGGTGTTAAATAATTGATGTGTTGGTTATAACTATCAGATTGTTTAATCCCTTTCACTTTTTGTTTTTTTAACTAATTTCACTTAAAATTCTACAACTAATTCCCATGAATCATACCATATTTTTTATATTTTAGATAAAGAATATGAATAAAAGTCGAGCAGTGTTCTTTGATCTGAATTATCTATTGTTTTTGGATTCGATTGTGTTACACATAAGAGCTATTTTTTCTAGATTCAACTGTGTGAATTTATTTGCATCAACATTTGGATCACAATCCGTGATCCATCATCAGGATGAAGAAAAGAATTATTTTTTCTGGATTGTGTTAGAAATTTTTCATCTTTTAACTCCTTATTATCCTCACGATGGATCACTCAATGTGATCCAAAATATTGATGCAGAAATTTCTTACACAAACGAATTCAAAAACCAATTGTGGAAACCTTATATGTTAACAACAAAGAGTTCCTTGCATGAGAATATAATTAGGTTAAGATGATTAGTTGAAACTTAAACTTACAATTCTACTTTGTTTCCATGTGTCCACCAGTGAGCTGAATTGAAGACCAGGATATCGACATCTCTCCAATAAGCTGCATGATTTTCAATAGTATCCAGCTTTAGTATCTCCTTGCTGCTGTTGCCCCTGTTGATGCTGCCTTGTTCCACCAAAAAGGGTGCCCAGAAAAACTCAAACGAACAGTTATAATCCTGCATAGATTAATCGCCATGACTGCTTTATAAATCTTCTATTAAAACACTGGGAGGGAGTAACTGAAAAAGCTGGTTTTATGTAAGCCATACACAAATTTAATTTATCAAAGAAATTAAAAAAATACACGCCTGAGCTACGAAAGAAGTGGTGCCGCCATCTTTGGAAGGACCGAAAGATTTTCTGTTTTGAGGCACCACAGTCCTGAGAATGCAGAGCATGGATTCCCACTGGTTGCGATTAATGGAGTCCCCAACGAACATCACTCTCTTCCCCCTCACTCTCTCCAGCAAGTCCGAGGCATTCAACCTAATAAATGTCACATTTTAACAAGATTAAACCAACTGCACAGTACTAAAATCAAGACAATTCATATCAAATATCAAACCTTGGAAGGTGACAGTGTGAAGGCTGCCATCTCCATTTTGTATAGTCCGAGTCCTGACGCCCATTGGCTTGACAGTTAAAATCTGCACTCATATATGGGCAGTCTCCAGCAGGGTAAAGAGGGTACGATTCATCATACACCCATTTGCCCGAATACAAGTCACATTGGGAAAATTCTGTCATTTGTGCCCTTTTCGTTTCTATAACTGCCACTCCATCCTCTGTTTCTTCCTTTGGAAGATTACTTTCCAGAGCAACTTCTTCTTCTTTTATCTGTATCACCGGTGGGGAAAAAGTCTGGGTGGTATTAACAAACTCTGTCACTTTCTCAGACACTTGGGAACTGCTTCCATTTTTGGATCTATGAATTCCATCATGAACCTCCACTGAAACATTTCTGTTAATAGTGCTGCTCTCCCTTGTCAATGCCAGTCCATCCTCTCTTTCTTCCTTTGGAAGATTACTTTCCAGAGCAGCTTCTTCTTTTAACTGTATCACCGGTGGGGACAAATTTTGGGTGGTATTAACAAACTCTATCACTTTCTCAGACTCTTGGGAACTGCTTCCATTTTTGGATCCATCATTTCCATCATGAACCTCCACTGAAATATTTCTGTTACTGCTCTCCTCTGTTAATACAGAGCAATTTGGAGTGAAGTTATCATGGTGGTAGGAGGCGGGAGGCAAGCTCAAGCCAAGATTGACTCTTGAATTCTGTCCATAATCATCATCATAATCAGAGGAGGATGGCAGAAAAGAGCAGAAAATGATGAGAGAGAAAGCAGTGGCTACTATCAACAGAGATATAATTCTGTTATTTGCTACAACCTGCTGCACTTTCTTGAATTCACCCATTGAAATGCCCATGACATTTCTCAAACTAAAATCTTTTGCTACAAAATGTGAATGCTATTCCATGCAACTAAGATAATAATAGCCTGCAGCAAGTGAATCATCATTTTCCATGCCATGGCATTCCAACTGGGATGAAGTCTCTGAAATGAAATTAATAATAAAGGCGCCATTGTTTATTTATGTAGCTCTGTAAATACATTTATATTTTTGAGCTTCTGTCACCGCCACCGTCCAAACACGGGTGAGGGAGCAGTTGAGGGATTCTGACATGCCACTCAACGGCATAAACACGGCCAAAATTGAGATGTAATTGTTGTACTTATTATATTCAACACTTACATCTACTAACATTAGTTTTTCGCTTTTCCAAAGGTATTGTTGGTGCAGTGTTGAAGATTATTTAGTTTCGCCGTATGATCACAGAGTGGGTAAAACCACTCCAAACTGACAATGACTGCAGCTACTTTCACTAAATAGCAGAAGTACACGCGACCTAAAAACTACTGGTAAATGGGACTTTTAACAAAAATCTTCCAAATTCACAGACTATGATGTAACCACTCCGTTCACAAATTCCTTGAATATTTTAACGCAAGAAAGGAATCTAAGTCAGTCAATCTAATGGAAATACAAAAATAATTTTTTTATTGGATGTAATTGGTGACGATGATAGTCAATGATTGAAATGTCATTCATTAAGGTTTAAACTTTCCAAAGTATGTTTGGGCCAGTATCAACTTCTAATCAATGTTCATAGACAAGATCTCCTTCGACGTGACTGTTTAGTTGAAGGATGATTTCTAGTTTAGATTTTCGTCCTTGGCCAATTTCAACCTTTGATTAACTTTCATGGATGAGATCCCCCTACATATGATTGCTTAGCTGAAGGACGACTTCTAGTTTAGATGTATACTTATTCATGTTTTAATCCATTATATAAAGATAAAGATCTTGATATCTATATAATCTAGTCGTTCTCATATAATAATAATAACTGAACTTGTTAGTGTGAATATTTAATCTATTCACTATACTGAAGTGTACTCAGGTTGATGAGGTTAGACAACATCTTGTCTAATTGAATGTGCAACCTTTTATACCTCTAGCAGTTACCAAGTTATTTGGTTAACCTCATGCACGTAAGGTTGGAAGTCTTTCCATCTCACCTCAAAGGTCACTCAACACTTGGCATCAAGGTTGATGACTTGGTCATAGAGGTTGGTGGTTTGCACACTCCAAGTGTTCCTAAGGTTGACACCTATAGGACACTTGTCTACTCATTTGTGCCACATTATGGGGCACTTGTCAATCCACCTCATAGGTGGATTGCTTCTTCCTTGCCTATATGTGCAAGGCTTTGTACTCATTGTAATTTGGGTCATCTAAATACAATCTATGCATTGCTCATTTGTGTTTGTTATCTTATCTCCTAGATTTTCCTAATTCTAATACTATTCTATAGTCTATGACTACTTTTCTTATTTAATTCATGTTACTGAACATTTAGTGTATAAATGAAATTATTATTTATTTATTTTACATTTTGAATGTATTAAATTCTTATAATAAAATTTTAACTATATCAATATCGTAAGTCTTATTCAAATATTAATTTGAGGTTCAAATTTGAACTATATCAATAATGTAAGTCTTAATCAAACGTAAATTTGAGGCTTAAATTTCAACTCTATTAATGTTTAAATGTTGTTGTTTGAATACTATTGGACACTACTATAGCCATCATAATAATCTTTTGAGGTGGTAGGGTAAATTAATATGAAAATGAATTATGCTTTCAATGCTATCCTTTTCTATAAAATTAAATTCTTGATTTCTAAATTATTGATTTTTTGAAACAAAGACTTACACTAAATATAATTATGCACTAAATATATTTAATTATGTAATTGCAAAAAAAAATTACATATTGAAGTAGTGTCCTATAATCTAATATCATTTTATTGCTTCGATGCAAAAATGATTAGCAAGAATTTAAGTCATCTACAATTAATGACTAATAATTACCACAATAGTGCACTATTTATGTAATCTAATAGCCACTAACCTTCACTCCAACTACAATTTCAATGATGAAATCACTCATATGAACCAAATACAATGTGGTCAATTGCATTGTTGATCGCCATGACTTTAATTTGGAGCTATTTAAGTTTACAAATGGACATATTCTAACAACTCTATTGCTTTTTTCAACAAAAAAAATACTATTTTACAATCTTTATCTCCACGTAATGCATCTTGTTATAAGATTGAAATTTGTGAATTTTAAATGACACTCTATGGTCTACCTTAGGATTAGAATGTTCTTTTTGTTCTATATAGGTTTGAGTATACACTATAAAGTGTTCATCTTAATTCATATTTGCTCTCTTTTTTTTTTTATTATTATTATTATTATTTGAAGGCTAAAAATATTTAGAAATTCTTTTGAAGGTTACCTAATATGACATTGAAATGTGTTTGTTTAGGTCAACTCACAATAATGTATGCACAAATTGAAATAATACTCTTGGATATTTTGCACAATAATGTGTCTCACTTTACAACATTATTGAGATATAAAAATCAACATTCAACATATTTTATCCATTATATTGAACAAATTATAAATAATTTAAAGATGGTGTAAACTATTAATTTGTGTCACTTTTTTATAATTTCAATCTATACTTTTTACGAATTTTAATAAAATATAGATTTCTATTATTTTTGTGAGTTTTCAATCATTTTTTTATTATTTTATAAAGAGTGACATTTGACCCTAACATGTAACTTTCAATAAAAATATAATCTTGCCAAATTTTATTAGAAATATATATATTAGTCCAATATTTTATGTGCATATATTTTTTTATAACTTTTTATTGAATATTTTATTTATTTCTAATTTTTTAAATTTGTATAAAAATTAGACCTACGTTTTACGATAACACATTTATCTTTGTCCATTTATTGAAATAAGGGAATCAATGTGAAATATAGTATATTTTAAAAAAAAAATTACCTACTTACATCATTTTTCTATTCTCTCGAATATAGGTATTTATTTTTGTAACATGCCTCTCATACTTATAAAATAAACAAAAATATAATATTAAAAATTATATTATGTATTATGCTTTTAAAAATCTAATTTAAAGGATCATGCACTTGTGATTTTGATATTTGAATAACTTTATTTAACTCTTGCAACATAAGGAAAACTGTCAAAGTTTTGTCCTCTAAATTGTAACATGTAGATAGTAGGGGAAATAGATGTACCATAGGGGCAAAACATAAGAAGGTTTAATCTAAGAGGGTTTGATTCAACCCTTTTATTTTGACTCCCTTTGTACATTTAAAATGCTACTAAATTTTTCATATATATATATATATATATATATATATAAAGAGTTTGATCTAAGGGGGTCAACCTCCTCCTACCATTGTGTATCATGCAATGCCATGTGGCTATTAATTAGAGTCAATATAACATGATTCAATTGAAGCCCCCTTAAATTTTACCTTCAAAATTTGGGGCATGATTTTTTATTGTATTTTTTATTTTTTCTTGGAAATGAGACTTACTATTATGCTTCTACTCTCTTCAAACAAGCATATGCTCCTAGAATACTTGTGTATATCTATATTTTTTAGTGCATCAAAATTGAAGTATGAGAATGTGAATGATAGAAAAATATATCATGAAAGATGTAGATGATTTAATGAATATAGTAAGCATGCATTTAAATACAAGGATATATAGCAATATATCACATAAATTTATGTTTAGTCAACTCTAGGTAGGAAGGGTATAGGTGGGAGTTAGTCAAAATTGAACTTAAAAAAATAAATTTGAGAAGTTCAAGTCTACAACTATAGGGTCAACCCCATGAGCACAAATATGACCTTGGGCATAAAATAGGTAGATTTACATTGATAATATGTAGATGAAAAAATGTGTTTGTATGGGTATTTATAAATGTATATATAGGGTACATGTATATCAACATGTAATAATATGGATAGGGTGAGGTGTAAATATATAAAAAAATGTGTGTAATTGATAGATGGGTGACATATGATAATATTAGAAAACTAAGTAAATAGTTCAAGAGAAGCATTGATCTTTAATAGCCAATTATAATTAAATACATGCAATAGATTATATGATGGAAATAGAGAGCAACAAATTAAAATAACACATAAGAATAATACTAGATTTATCTAGAGAAAAACTTTTAAGGAAAAGTGCACCACCAAAGAAACCCTTGAACTTGTATAATTAGTCTTAAAGATTAGAGTACACTAATATAATCCATTTATCCCTTTAATATGATAGTAATATCACAACGTAATAATGGGTATAAAATAAAGATAACACTTCTATCCCATGTGCCTCCAATATATATTACATTAGAAATTTAAAACTAATAAAGTACTTTATAAAATAAGAGTTAAAACTATTGGCCCAGACTAGGCACTCAAGTTCTCATAATCAATGGTCAAGTATCTCATAATAGTAACTCCTCTTACACCCATTACACACCTTGCACATCATATATTTTTTATAACTATCATAAATTGGCCAAATATAATCCTAAGTGCTCCATAAGGTCACTAATTGCATTCTATGACCACTATTTTTGGAAGGTGATGTAAAACTCTCAACTTGTACCTCTTTCTATAATCTCCTTGTTCAATTTCTTCTTGTAACCCTATTTCTAATTCATCAAGGAATAAATAATAATTAAATATATATCTTCCACCCTTACAATGGCATCCCATTTTTCTCATTTCATGAAATCTTCTTAAAGACACGTTTTATATCATCTACAAATAATTAAATATTACAATAAGTGCCTAGGATTCACAAGGTGAATAATATACCTAATCCTAATATTATCCCACTTGATATTTATATTTCAAAGGCATAAGAGGAACCATAAATAAATAAAATAAGTAGTAGAAGAGGCAAGGCCCATATCTTCATTGCACCAATATGACTTATTTGTCTTCATCGGCTTAGTGAGAGAACCTACAACATTATCTCAAGTGTCAAAATTTTGTATCACAACCTTCCCATTCTCAACTATCTTAAGGATAAAGTGACAATAAATATCTATATGCTTAATGTGGACATGGTAGATCAAATTATTTACATTCTTACACTTAAAGCCAATACTTGATCATATAATATTGTAATGAAATTGCCTCCTTACAAGTATTTATAGTAGTTGTGCACTCTACTTTTAGAGTAGACAATGCAACCTTTGGTTCCCTCTTACTTATCTAGCTAATTACGCTTACAGATAGAGTGAATACATAATCACTAGCTGACCTTCTACTATCTAATTCTTCTACTTAATTTTCATCAACAAAGCCATATGTGCCCAACATCTTAAATGCAAATCATTAGTCCCATTGTAAAAATATAATAATTAGAAGTCCCACAAAAAAATAAAAACACCATTTTCACATATTCCAATGCTCTCTACTAGGGTTAGGTATAAACACACTACTTAAGAACTTCCATTGCTTGGGAAATATTTGGTCTAGTAAAAATGATCATACATTAGTCTTCCTATGACACTAGAATATATGAAATATTATACATATCAAGTCAAAACTATCCTCTAACTTAAGAAATTCTTCCAAAGATAACCTTATAGTGATAGGTAAAAAATACCCACACTCTTATACACTTGCATAGAAAATTTCTACCAAATAGTGTTAACATACTTCATTTAGTTACCAAATATTTTTGTTGACATAACTATATTAACATCCATACCTAATATGTATTTTGTAGCCTCTAAATCCTTCATGTTAAAGGCAGTAGAAAGATAATTTTTGACCCCTCTAATCATATCGGGTTGTTGTTTCCAATAAACACATCATAAACATATAAGACAATGATTAAGAATTGGCATCAATTAATTTATAATAAATATAATGGTTTGCCTCATTCCTTACAAATATAAGTTCTAATGCAAAAGTATTAAAATTTTGATATGACATCCAAGGTGACTTCCTGAAACTATACAAAGACTAAGCTTTGACCTACAAGCTAATTTTTCCTTTCCTTTCACCATAAAGCTATTATGCTATTCATATAAATTTTATTTGAATCTCCATGCAATTTCTTTTTAACATCCATTTTCTCTACTTCAAAATCACAAAATAGAAACAATCTTAGAATAGCAATAGGGGAAAATATTTCACCGAAATCCACCCCCTTAGTCTATAAGTAACCTTTTTCCACTAGTTGAGTCTTATACCTTTCCAACCTAGACCATATGGTCTATTTTCTAAACACCTACCCTAATCTAATGGGCTTCATTTCCTCAAAAAAAATTACTAGATCCTAAGTCTTAGAGTTATCCAATGTTATTATATCTCCTACATGGCCTCTATTTAAGACTCACACTCCTTAAAAAAGAGCTATCTTTGTATATTTAGTTTCATTGTTAATATAAGATAAAAGAAATAAATAAATAATAGAATTTTTGTGGGCTTCACTTGTTAATTGGATTTTGTTACCTTATGAACCTTTTTAAGTGTGTAGTAAAGGGCATGTGCAGGATCATGGTAGGCCAAACAGGCCCTTAAGTGGCAATGAAAATTCAGAAAAATCAAAGTTAGGCAACTTGACGTAAAAATTTGAATAAGTTATCTATATTATTTCAAAAATATGTAAGAATACAATCTGTGGGAAATTTAATGTAGTTTCTAAACTACTAGGTTAATTTTTTTAAAAACAAAATCTATTTGGTGAAAATTTGAAATTTCAATGCAGTATTACTTAAATTTCAGGAAAAAAATAAGAAGTAGGTGTCTGTCTCACCACCCTAACCATAATAAAATGATAATATTTTTTATGATATTTTAGATATAAGTAGAGGACTCATGTTGAATGTGGCCTTATTTTTTTGTAATTTTTTTTCCAAGTAAATGATTAATTATGAATTTTTTATTACAACTTTTAAAAAATATAAAAACTTGTATGTATGACCACCTTAACTTGGTAAAACTTCATAAAATTCAAATATTTTTTTTAATCCTATAGTATGAAAAACATAGAATGTGACACATATTTTGGATTCAAAAAATATAATACCGTTTGAAAGTTATAGATGTTTTTCAATCAGCCTATCAATCAGGACTTTAGTCGTAATTCTAGAAGAAAATAAATAATAATTATTTATTAAATTCAAAGTAATAAATAATTTATATTGGTGGAAAGCTGAGAGTCTCTTCTACAAACCCTTTTCGTTTCATCAAATTTGGCTAAAAATAAAGTCGTCAGCCACATGGACGAAGTCTAGAAAAACAAGGTAAGTTGTCAAACACGTTTTTTGCGTTGACTTCTTAGGATTGGCATGTCCAAGCCAAATACCAAAGCAAGCCTGAGGCTAATCCCTAGGCAATTAATTATGTGTTAGAAATATCAGATATCCGTTTCAAATCAGATATCCATTTCAAATTGCATTTTATAAATCATATATTATAAAGTGTATAATTTTTTTTAAAATCATATATAAACCAAATCGGATATCCGTTTCAAAACGGATATCCGATTTGGTTTATATATGATTT